>ML685776.1:8812860-8858227 GCA_007922175.1 Pelusios castaneus
CCCCCCCCCCCCACGGCAGGGAGGTCATTCGTGTAGTCCTGGGGTAGCCCTAAGTCGACTTAGGGCTACCCCACGTCTACACTGGCTGAAGTCAACTTTAGAAAATGGACTTAAGCACTAAGTCAAATTTAAAGGAGGTTTAATAAAGTCTACTTAATTTTAATTATGTCGACTTTATTTTCCTTAAGTCGACTTAAGCAAGCTGCTGAGGTCGACTTAAGGAAACTATGGTGTAGACGTAGGGTAAATTAAGTCGATTTAAGCAAGCTTAAGTCGACTTAATTTACAAGTGTAGACGCAGCCTTAGAGTGGCACAGCTGTACTGACAGAGCTGTGCCGCTGTAAATTTTAAGTATAGATTAGACTTAAGAGAGCCTAAACTGGTTTAATTTATACCTTTCTTTGCTGTCTCTCAATATGTAAATCACATGTATTTACACTCTGTTAAACTTTCTTAGCCTCCATTAGGCTCAGACTCACAGCCACTTGTCATCATATAATTTCTGATTTCTTTACAGGGAATTTCAGAGATGGCAGCGGCATTATTTCACTGTTTCCAGAAAGTTCTCAGCCAAACCACTTTACAATATTAAAATGTAAAATGGCTCATGAACAGTAGGGCCACTTAACAATGAAACAAAGAAGGAAGAAGTAGAGACATTCTCCTCTTTCCTCTATAGTCACTCACTCACTTGTATTTTTTTTTTAATCCTGCAACCTCTCTGATTTCAGCTCCCTTTCTTGTCAGACTCCATGTTTACTATTCTGTGTCCTCTCTTCAACCTTTGATTACTTCCCTCCCTGACTCCCATAATCTGTGTCCCCCCTCACTAATCTCCACACTCAGTGCTCACCTTGGTATCTTCTACTTTTGCCTTCATACTGAGCATCTGTGGAAGAAGTCCTGGGACCTCATCAACACATTTGGAGAGAGTGGGGTGGATAAAGATCATCTTAGAAGAGCCAGTGTCTCAGTGGGTAGAGACATGAACGAGCCTGTGAAACCCAACAGGTCCTGCTTTCACTACTGTAGTGCTACTGTCCCTTTTGCAGTGAACAGAAAAATGAATCCCTTCCTGGGGTTTCAAAGAACTTCTAGCCCATCCCTGGAGCTAGTGGGCTCCTGTCCATATGTTTAAGGCGGGTTAGGTAGGGCAACCCCAGGTGACTAGATGCTTAGTGTCTGAAGGTCAAGGAAAATCAAGGATGGGGTGTGGAATTTAATTGAATGATCCATTCCTTTATTTAATATGGAGCCAAAGTCCCTCAGTGAGTGTCACAAGCCTACATAACATCCCAAAGAGCTACATTTTGTATCTGAATCTTTGAATCATCTGACAGATGTATAAAACCATAAGTCACACCAGTGTCTAGGACTGCACAGCTGTGGAAAATGAAGAGCACAAGTTATTCCCACTAGGCTCAGTATTAACTTTTTCCCTTCCCAGTCTGCAGTTATGGGATGGTAATATGATGGCTTAGCATTGCACATACAGATTTTATATTGGACTTCATTTGTACATGTTTTATATTTAGCATTCATATGTATATGGCTGACTGGAGAACAAGAATTCTTTTTCATTAAAAGTTTTGAGGTTTCAGTATTTGTTTCCATTCCAATGCAAAACAAAACCAAGATCGTTCAGAATTTTTCATGAAAAAAGTGAGAGATCGAGATCAACCATAACCAACGTCTCTGTGGTGCGGCACTCACCTGCAGTGAATGGGAGACCCAGTGTCAAGTCCCACCCTATGCTGATTCAGAGCAAGAACTGTAATCCAAAGTTAAAATAAAAGGTCTGTATCAGAGTGAAACCTTAATATTTCCTGTGGAATGGGAATTCCAAAATTTAATTTAAAAGAAAATCAGAGACATTTTGAGTCAATTTTTCCAAACAAAATTGACAAGGCTACCTGCAGATCTGGCATCCTTGCTTCGAGACAGGAAGCGGAACCCTGGCAACCCTCAAACCTGGCTTGAGCTAGCATTCTAAGAGCTTCTAGACTCCTCCCACCAGAACAGGGTGTTCATACCTGAGCCCCAGCTTGAGCCAGGACTGCCAGCTCCAGAGTAGCCTATAAATAGCACACCAAGGAGTCCTGAGCTCAACTGTGACAGAAACTCATTCTACTGAGAAACTTCTGGCCAGCTCTAATCATATATGCTCTTTTGGGTGAAGTTCAACCTTGGGGAGAGCCAATACAGCACCTGTCCTCCTCTTATACCCTAAAACAGGGCATATTACAGCTGGGGAGGTCAAGTTTGGATATTAGGAAAAACTTTCTCACTAAGAGGGTGGTGAAGCATTGGAATGGGTTACCTAGGGAGGTGGTTGAATCTCCATCTTTGGAGATTTTTAAGGCCCGGTTAGACAAAACCCTGGCTGGGGTGATTTAGTGGGAGTGGTGCTGCTTTTTAGCAGGGGGTTGGACTAGATGACCTCGTGAGGTCCCTTCCAATCCTATGATTCTATGATTCTATGATATGTGGTCTGTAAGAGGTGCACAGGGCTAGTGCAAGCCTGCTGCACAGGTGTGAATTTCACCACTAAACAACTAAATAAAAGGAACTGAGGCACATGTAGTGAGACCAGGTGGCATCTCGGTCCTGTTATCAAATTGCTTGGAGGTCTCATTTCATTTATAAATTGAAACCACCAACCCCAAAAAGGATTTTTTAAAAACCTTTTCAGTGAAGTTACCTCCCCACTGAAATATTTGTCTGCTGAATGAAACACCTCACATTTCACTGAAATAAAATAATGACAGACATATAATACATAGATTTACAGTCTTAATGATTGCTAGCCTTTTATGGACCACTTCTAAAACCAAGAATGTATTTTATGGGCCAAGTTAATTTTCTAATAAGGAAAAATAAAATGACCAAAATCCTAAACTGGCTACTGGATCATTTCTCAAACTTTGCAATGTGTGATTGTGTGATTTTCTTAGGATAATCAGTTGCCTAAAGCATTAATGATAATGCTATATTTCAGTTAAGGCAAGAAGAGTGCATATTTCTGGGTTCGATAAGATTTTCTTTCTTTCACAGGCAAAACAATACACCTGATATTTATACCATGACTGTGCCCTGACACCAGAGGTGTCTCTTCTTTCTGACACACAGCAAGTCACTAGCTTAGGAGAAACATTGTACTCCAGTGTCAAAATTAAGAGGCATGTTTTGGCACAATGTGTTTTAAGCTGTATACGCAAGTCCTGTTAACAAAAATGGGAGTCCCACACATAAAGTGAAGGGCATCACAATAGAAGTGCCACTGTTTTCTTAAATCCCATTTGCCTTACAGAGAGGAGAAATGAATCTTACACTGTTTCCCCTTGTATCTTCAATCATTTGTTAAAAAGAACACAATTATGAAAAATATACATGTTCTATCACTACGACAGTGTTCTGGCTACAGATGTTTTCTAAACACACACTTCTGTCTGGAGAGTTTTAAATGTAAAGATCAATAGCTCTCAACAAGAGAAAATACTGGCAGATTCCTTGGAGAAAATTACGACGTGAACCCTGCTGTGAGAAACCATTTGACTTGTAGAAATAGCCAGGATACTGACATTAAGAAGGCAGTTGGGTGAGATGAAATGATTTGGCAGTCTTCAGAAACAAAAGGGCTCTGTATCCCTCTGATTCACGGTGAGAGTGTCCTTTACAGTAGAGGAAAACACAGGTTTTAAGCATGCAAATCCTCTACTAATTCCTACTTATCTAAAGGACTTCCTGCACACCCTTAAAGTTGAAAATAACCAAATATATTTGCTCACTTTGGGCCAGATTCTGCTACCTTACACATGTTACTCCTTCAGTATTCCATCAACTAGTACTAAAGAAAATGTAAAAACAAACTCCAAGGCTGAGAGCCTCACCCTGCTCTGCCCCCTTTACACTGGGTTAAAAGCCAGAGTGGTATAAAAAACCTTTAGTGCACCTTATTTAGTCGGCACAATCACTGAGGTAGGCATCTGTAAGCCTTCCATCCCAAAAAGGACCTCTTGCAAGTCCTGGCTTAGGGGGCACAAGGAGGGGCAGGAGGGGTACATTAGGGAAGGATACAACAGTGATTTCAGGCACTGCTGCACCCTAGAGCGCAGTCTGAGAAGGATCGCTAAGAATATGTCTATAACACCATTGGGAGGTGCAGTTGCTTGCATGGGAACATACATGTGCTGGTTCTGCTCAAGCTAGCATCTAAGAATAGCACTTTGGCGACAGTGGTATGGGTGGTTCAAGCTAACTACTTGAGTGCAATCCTTTCTGACCCCTGGGTACATATGCAGGTGGGTAGCCTGAGCCACACTGCTGGTTTTTAGCTGCTAGCTCAAGTGGGTCCAGTGTCCATGTGTCAAGGGAGCTTGGAATTCTATTGCCCCAATGCCCGGCTGCTGTGTAGCCATCTCCTTATACTGAGGGTCTCTCTAGCCCTGGGAGTAGCCCAGGGGCAAGAGGGTGCAGCAGTGATTTAAAGCTTCCACAGCCCCCGATCCTGCCGTGAGTTTTGTGCTTAGTCTGTGCTTTAGTGTTATTTGAGTAAAGAAACACACACAGTAAGCTCCTTGGGGCAGGGGCTGCTAGGTGCAACGGTAATACAAATAAATGAGCTATAAGTATGGATAGGAATTATGAAGCTATAATTCCATTGAAGGACTCTGGTATATCATAAAGCACTAGTAAAACTTAACCCATAATTAAAATCTGTGATTTTCCCATTTAGATACTGTCATACAGCAGCCCAAGTTCATGATCCATGTCTTGCGAACCCCTGTAAGGATATGTCTACACAGGGATAAAAAAAATCCATGGCTGGCCTGGGTCAGCTGATTTGGGCTTGTGGGGCTTAGGTACTATGGCTGAAAAATTGCTGTGTAAATGTTTGGGCTCAGGCTGGATTCTGAGCTCTGGAACCTTATGAGGATGGAGGGCGCCAGAGCTCAAGTTCCAGCCAGAAGCAGAATGTTTACACAATAATTTTAGCCTCATGAGTCCCAGTTAGCTGATCAGGGCCAACATCTTTTATCTCTGTAGAGATACACTCATATAGTCATTAGTGCCAATTTTCTCTCTACATCCATTGTTGTTGGCTAATCTTTTTCTATCAAAATCAACCTCTGCTACTATTCTAGCTAAACTTTTTGACTCTTCTACCTCTCTCGTTGTTGCTTTTAATGCTACTGGGACAGTTGGTAGCGGTATATAATGGCAGTGGTGGTAGTGATGTTTTGTGTAATCAGATAATCCAGGCATGTAGTGTCACACAATTTACATATTTCCACTGCAGTACAACAATTACTACATATTGCATTATTATATTCATTCTCAGGGATGATTCAACTGTACTTTCTGGCTAGGAAATATAAGAAACTGTAAATGTGTTCTGAAAGTTACAAAAATCATTTGCGAGGTTTTCAGATTGTAGATTGTTAGCAAAGAAACCCTAAAAATTCCTGGAATTCACAGGATTTTATTGCTCTTTGACTCTTTTGTTCCATGGAAACAAGAGAAAAGGAAATTAAGTCATAAACCAGAACTAATGAGAGCAATCCTCCACTTTTTAGAAGTTCTCATGTTTTCTGTGATCAGATGAGTTCTGGAATTTAATATGGAGTTGTTTCAACTTGCATAGCATACTGAGGAATTTGTTTTGAATTCTTTTCAATTTATGACTGTATTTGCAATACGAGGCCACTAATTTTTTCTTTAAAAACAAGTTAAAAGAATGTGGCCCTAAATGCCACGGAGACTTTCTTTTTTAAAGTGGTTCTGATCTGGCTTTTAAAACTGCGCTCCAGACTTTGCACATCCACACTTTTGCATGAACTTTTTTTCACACTTCAGTTGTAATACATGCAAATATTCAGATGTATATGTGCAAGCTGCATTTGCACCCACACAATTAGAGAGAGTGATTGCTAACCCACCTGATTCTCATGCAAATGCAGGTTGAATGCACAAGCCTCAGTTTTTGGGCAAAACCTAACTATGACATTTTCCCCCACCCCCAAAAAGGGTGCATGTACAAAATTGAGAGTTTTAAGACACTTGTTTTTGAAAATGTGGTCTTCACTGTTTAATGTCTTTTATGAGAGATGTGCACTAAAGAGCGATCCCCAAATCATGAGGTATAGAATACACTGATTTCCCATATTGGAGAATAAGGTGACTCTACTAGACTAAACTGATATGTTTGTTAAACTATTTTTCCCTTGCGGACAAAATGTATCCCTGTCCAAAAAGCCTGTGCAGTGTCTATGTATTATTTAAGTTTATTTTAAGGCTTAAGGGGGAACTTAAGCAGTGGCTAGGCCTTCTGTTGGTCGTTTGCAGAAGGGTTAATTTCTCCTTTTGTGGATAAACACGAGATTGAAGAATCTGATATTCTAGAATAATGAGAGCAGTGAAGAATATTTGCATGGAACCTAAAAGATGTAGCAGAAAGAAAAATGTTTGCTTAAGAAAAATATGAGGAGAATTAACACCAGATTTTTGTAGACCTAAAGAACTTCTCCATGCTACTCTAATTTGAGAGGGGAAAGAAATAAAAATTAATTTTGCATTTGAGAACAACAAAGTGCAGAAAGTGTCCTGAAATGAACCATATTAAAGGCTTTCCTTCAATTTAAAATGGACTGAAAACATTGTCTCTCAGAACTGTTTCCTTACATGTATTAATAAAGGCCAAGTTCCTGGCCTTAAAAACAGCTACGTGTCTAGATGTCAGGGCTTTTCCATAGGCATTTGTTGGAGATTTTTCTTTATCCAGTAGAAAAGACCTCTGAAATGTTAGAAATTTCTCGCTTTTCCTTTCTTAGCTTCTTGTGCAGTAAATAAGAGTAGCGCTGATGCCTCTGAACTAAATCCTGGAGAAGATCCAAATACATCCATTTGGCCTATTTTCAAGAATTTCTTTTTTGTTTACTACATGAGCTAGGTCCTCCTGAAAAACTACGGGTGTCCAATATCAGACAGGTCTGAAGTTGTAGAATTATACACAATACATCAAGAAAATGTATGGCGGTTGGGAGCAGTAAGGGGAGTATCTATCAAAGCCACATAGACATGTGCATCCTTCCAAATATAATTCCTTTCCAAACTAAGCAAGGATTAACTAAAGATGTCTTGAAACCACAAAATGTTTTTTTTAAAAAGGTAGCTAGTGATTGGGAAAGCTTATACTAAATATGACGAGGACTGGCCAAAACCACAGAGATCTTAACTTGCTCCCATGTTTATGGTGGTGGTGGCTGAGGGGGCTGTTTGCAAAATGTGAGAACCTTTGCAAGTTTGGGGGCCTCAAACTTGCGTTTGTGGTAGAAGGAAAGTCTAGCAAAGTGTGAGTCTCTTTGCAAATCTAATGCCGTCCCATAACTCCTCACAGACTGACAGGCAAGCAAATTGGAAGCCCTGCAAAGTTAGCCCCAGAGTTCTCCAACTCTTTTGAAAAAGCAAAATTATTCAGATGAGGTCTAATGCAAAACTCACTGAAGTCAGTTGAAAGGATCACACTGACTGCATTTGGGAGTTGGCTGAGGCCCTTCATCTATGCTTTTTACAAAGCTGAGTTCACTCTGTAGCTTTCTGTCCCACACCCATCTCAAGCTTTCTGTGCTATTCCATTGGGAAATTGGGGTTATTTCCTTAAATAGGGGAGGGAGCCTTTAATGTGCTACATACTTACTTCAGTTGCTTTACACTTGAGCTGATCTTCAGTTCTGAGTGCACTTTAACAATACAATCTGAACATTAAAACAAACAGTTTAAAGTAGAATTTCCAGACAACCTGCCCAAACCTGGAATGACATCCATTTCATGTACCTCCACCCAGTCCCCAAATCAGTGCTCTCATCCAGCCTGTAAGCACCTCAGAAAAAGGCTTCACCGGAAGGTCTCCAAATATGGGTTCTTGTCTCTGGCTTGCATTAAGCTTAAAACAACAGGGTTTACTTGGCTGTATTGACAATGGCATTTTAAAGACATCTCCCACCACTGGTCATCTTTGATTTACATGGAACGATGCGGATTTACACCAGCTAAGAATTGCATATGCCACATTTCAGTTCAAACACCTTACTTATCTCTGTCAGGGATAAAGCTTAATCCTTGTATCCAATTTCACATGTAACTTTAAAAGTCACATAAAACATTCATCAGCATATGAAAAATAGAATAATCTGCCTCACCTTCCTTTAGCTAACATGGATCACTTACACTGAGAACTATATTCTGGCACTTGCAAAAACAATAACAAAAATAACTAATAAAATAATAATCAAATAACAAATAAAAATAAAATAATAATTAAACAACAAATAAATAACAGAATAATAATTTTTCACATTTAGATTGCAGCCAGTGATTTCAACAACTTCTTTTACTATTAGGGCACTATAAAATAAAGGAGCTATTTTCATACTCTGTAAAACCACAATACTGGAACTGGTTTAAATGTAACTTTACTCATTCTTTTCTCATATATGCTGATGACATATTACAATTAAGAAAATTTCTCAATGGGATGGAGTATTTCCAGCACTGTTTGTCCTGCTGATACGATGAATATCATTTTACCGGCAAAGAGTGGGGAAAGCATCTGCCGCAGTTGTATTTTTATTTCCAAGTAAATTGAAAGAAAGATTTAATTACAGCAACATGAAATATTAAGGAAAAATATCTGGAAAACAGAGTTTCTCTTTTCTACTAATGGAAGGGTTGTGCCCACCCTACAGAGGTGGGGAGAAATGTAAGGTTTTCTCTCCTCTTGCATGCCTATACATGACTTCATAGAGTCTAAGGTCAGAAGGGACCAGTGTGATCATCTAGTCTGACCTCCTGCACAATGCAGGCCACAAAACCACACCCACCTGCTCCTGCAATAAACCTCTAACCTATGAGTAAGTTATTAAAGTCCTCAAATCATGATTTAAAGACTTTAAGATATAGAGAATCCACCACCAAGTGAGCCATTTCCAATGCTACAGAGGAAAGCGAAAACCCCACAGAGCACTAACCAATCTGTCCTGGGGGAAGATTCCTTCCCGACCCCAAATATGGCAATCAGTTAAATCCTGAGGATGTGGGCAAGTCTCAACAGCCAGTTAGTCACCCAAGAAAGAATTCTCTGTAATAACTCAGAACCCGCCCCATCTACCTTCCCTTTATAGACCACTGGTATATCCACCACCAGTAGTCAAACATCAGTCAATTACCAAACTAGCCGTCCCATCATACCATCCCCTCCATAAATTTATCATTGTAATCAGAGTCCATGTATGTCCTGGATGGAAGAACTATGAGATACTAGAAGTTCCAGTGGTGATTCCTTAAAAAGGAGGAGAAGTAGGGAGTAAGGAAAGGTCCTTCTGTTCCTCCTATATACAGATCAGCAAATCTGGAATAGCATAGCAGGAAGGCATGCAAGATTATTATTTATGGTATAGCAGGACTTTTCTGGCCCATACTCCCCTAGGCTTGGCATAGGACATTGGGCCAGATTCTCAATTGGTGTAAGTTGGTGCAATTCCATTGACTGTTATCATTTACCCCAGTTGAGGATCTGCCTCATTGTGTCTTAGACATAGTCCCTCTGGAAGCTTGTTGACGAGGCTGGTTACCTCCAAACCAACCTTTCATAAGGCTATGTCCTTCAAGCTACAATCTATCCCTGATTATTCAGCTATGGGGAGTGGGAAGCCATAGAGTATTACCATTAATGATAATAAATGTGGGATTTTGTACACATTTAAACAGCAGCAATCCAGAATTCACCTGAGTACACTCTGTAGATTTGGACTTTCCTCATTTGTAAAGTGTTTATATTAGCATTATAGTAGGACACAAAGGCCCATGCAGAGCTTCATGTCCCATTGTGTTAAACACTGCTCACATGCATAGGAACAGAGTCCCTTCCCTAAAGAACTTAACCTCTGACATAGAGAAGATACACAAAGGGTAGAAAAAGAAAATTCCATTCTCAGTTTATAGACAGAGAACTGAGGCATGGAGAGTTTAAGTGATTTGGCCAAGGTTATGTAGGAAGTCTGTGGGAAAGCCAGAAACTGAACCCCAAAGTCCTGAGTCCCAGCCAACGTCTTATCTGTAGGATTAGTCCTCTTTGAAATCCTGTCACATTACTACTTTCCCACATAAGCCCTGTCCTCATTGACTTTCCAGACTCACTCTAAAAATATTACCAGCATGGCTCCTCCACACATAGCCACTCAACTCCAAAAAGCCATTTAGTGGAACACCTGCCAGTATAATGTTACCAATGTTACTGGAAATGCTGGTTCAGTTCTTGGTTCTACTATGAGAACAGGCAGTAAATCTCACCTCTTTTTCTAGGCTTTCCCTGGGGAAATGGCTGAATAACAAAGGGATAAGCAACTGTGTTAATTGAGAGGATGAGGGCTAGGAATGCTGGGATGGGATGTGTTCCTGGGAACTGGGATTTCAACTATGAACATCTCATTTGTTACAGTATGGTCGGGGGGCAGGGAAGTGGAACCATTTGTGGTTTTTTGACCTACAAAGCAGTACTATTTTGAATCTTCTTGTACAAAGCCCAGGTCACTAACTGGTGCTTCGTCTTTATACATAAAACCGACAGGACTCAATTGTGACACTCTCATAATGTGGGAACTTGCATAACCTCCCCAAAGCTGCACCTCAATTGTTTAGTAAGCCTTGATGGGGAAAATGAAATATCTGCATTGATCTCTTCTGGATATATTTGCCTCAGCCAAGAATGTTGTGCAGCATTCCCTCTAACCTAACATTTATTCAGAGGTTTCAAGCCCATGGTGAAGGTTTTCATTTCTCCCCCATAATGAATGTTTTAATCACAAGTAAGTTGTCTGAATGGATCTTGAGCCTGTGATTAAAGGGGGAGCAGAAAATAATATTATTTGTTTAAAAACTGGTGCTAACATTCCAGTGGCAAGCACTAGCTAAAGAAATATTTCTAAAACAAACATCTTAAGTCCTGGTTCCTCTTTTCCTCTGATATTCCCCCCCCCCCCACTTCCAAAATACTTAGAAGATTATATGTTGAAGTCTTGGGGCATCTGTACACATACCCTATGAATCACAGGGCACAAGACTCTTCCACCAGGCTCATCGTGAAAAGACTAAAATTATCACATTATTTCTTCAGGACTGAAAGTTCACTTGTAAAGGAAAAACACCAACTACCAAAGAGGCAAACACAAACAGGGACTCAACAGTTTGTCATGAATCAGATAGATACAAGATAGAGGGAGATTTCTATGTAAATGTTGAAATCAGGAGTGGTATGTATCCAGTGTTCATTTACCCAAGCCAACAGTCTAGTGAAAATTTGGACAAAATTATTGTTAGTACTTAGTGACGCCATGCTCAGGATTGTAAAAAATAAAGATGAAGATACAGTCCCTAAATCAGCATTTGTAATATAATGCTCCCATTGAAATTAATGGCACAACTCCTACAAATTCCCAAGGGAACATGATTTGGTCCTAAAAACTGTACAGAAACATACTTTTCGGATGTCCAAAGGGAGGCTGTATCACTGGACAAGCCGGGGTAGATTAAATTTTGCAAAACCAAAGTCACTGGCTCTGATTTGGAGACTTCTAAATTATGCGTGAACAAAAAAGGTAAGATCTATTTTCTTTTTAAGTGTTAACTTTTTCACCTTTCAAAGATCACAAAAAAATAGCTTACTAGGTTTTCCAAAATGTTTCATTTGAGAACTGCACAAGCATGAGAAATTTCACACCAAAATTACTTGTCACTGTGAGGAGGTCAGAATGTCAGCCCTAGGGCCCCACGTGCTCAGGGTTTAACTGATTGCCATATTTGGGATCGCGAAGGAATCTTCCCCCAGGGCAGATTGGCAAAGGCTCTGGGTGGGTTTTCGCCTTCCTCTGTAGCATAGGGCATGGCTCACTTGTTAGTGGAGTCTCTGTATTTAAAGTCTTTAAATCCCGATTTGAAGACTTTAATAACTCATTCATAGGTTAGAGGTTTATTACAAGAGTGGATGGGTGAGGTTTTGTGGCCTGCATTGTGCCGACTAGATGATCATATTGGTCCCTTCTGCCCTTAGAGTCTATGAGTCTTTAAGAATAAGACTTAAACCTTAATGACAGAGTCACAACAGATTCATTTCCACACCTACTTTGGCTTTTCGGAGACAGACTCCCTCCCAACGGCAAAGTCCATCAAAAAGAAACATTGTAGTAGTACAAAGAGAGCACCAGCCTACTTTCTATAATAGGGAGTCTGCAATTGACCAGTGTCACAGATGTGACCATATATGCACAAATCTAATGGAATTAAGAATTTTAGGACTCCATTGTATTAAAAATTCAAGTATTTGTGTACTACTGTGGGACTTATGCATTTATATGGAAGAGGGGGATCATTGCTCTCCAGGACCTATGAATGATGGGTGTGTTTAGGCCAATTTACTCCCACTGTAATGCCTCCAGAGAGCTCCCCCTCCTGGGAAGGCTTGCATCTTCTAGCTCACACTGGATTTACTAGTGGCCCACAGACACAGAAAGGATTTTTGATTAAATAACCTCAGTTAAAACAGACTCAGGGCCTTCTTTCTCCTGCAGCAAATAAGCAGAACCCCTGCTCCAAGGTGTCAGGGGGACAAGATCTTGGGAGGTCTTTGGTCCACTGAGGCCCCATGAGAATTAGGAGCTAATGTTGAGTGAAATCAGTTCTGAACTGATGACCACAGAAAACTCTCATGTGGGGTTGAAGGACCAGAGCCCTTGCTGGAGTGAGCGGGTGACCCCAGCTAAACTTTAAGCATGCATATAGGTTCTTGTGTTGTTTTTAATACATATTCTCTAATGCTTTCACCTTAAGAATAAATGTACTTGCTTAGAAAGAGCTATGTGGTAACTTAACTGTGGTCATTATGCTGGGTACCCACCCCAAAGAGAAAAGTGGAGAAGGCCTGCCTAGGCAGTCTGTCTTTGGCTAGTGAGATTATAGATAGAACTGTCTAGGCTTGAACTACTCTATTTAGAAGGGAGACTCAGACATCTCCACCCAACAGAGGAAGCGCAGCAGCTGGAAATCTAGGGTGTGTGACCTTGTTCAACCTCGGAGGTGGAATATAGGGGCAGCCAGGAACTATGACAAGCAGCACAGCCTAAAGGATGCACCTAGCATAGTGTAATGGCTCACTGTCACTCTTGGGATACCTCCTTGTAGCTACATCTGGGAACTGGCACTTTCCCTCTCTGGCACTTTGGTTGCTCACCAATCATCTCTCTGGACTCAGCCCTCCCCTTCTGGAGGAGTGGAGTCACATTGGACAATCTTCTAATCCACTTCCAAGATTCTGCTGCATTCCTAGCAGTCAATAAGGAAACCCAGGCCCACCCTCCACTCTAGGCTCCTTCCAGCACAGGGAATCTATACCCAGCAGCTACTATGTGCTCAAGATCTGACCTTGCTGATCTTTCCTGGGGCTCTTTCCTACCATTCTTCTCTAGGTTCTGGAGCTTTCTCCATTTCCCATCAGTATTTCTCTACCCTCAGCCTCTTGCCAGCATCTACTGACCAAGGCAGGAATTCAGGGCCCACTGTCCCTCTAAAACATCTCTGGGAGCCTAGCTAATACCCTTCCTCTCTGGGGAATAACTACAGAGCTTCTCTCTTCAGACCTTTTCTCCTACCAACTGCTTCCAGCCCCACTCCTTTCCCAGCTGGGCTTCATCAGTCATTAGGCCTTAGCCGTCCCTCTACCAGGTGCAGCCTTAAATTACTGTTTACTAGTTCAGGCCTTGGCTAGGGTAGACACCATATCACAGGCAACCTGGGATATGCTGATTAAACAGAGCATTGCTGCAGTTTCTGCTATCAAACTCTACTGCCTTCCATCTAGGTATATGCCTGTCAGAGTATTATATTATGTAACACTCAGGTTCTCACACCACCTAGCAACCCTCCGTGCTTTGCCCAGTGCCCCGAGCCATGGTCTATGGCATTAGCAGCCCATCTGTCTATGTTAGCAGGCTGGGGTGGGGTGTTTTCAAATCTCTCACCCTGCTCAGGCACGTGGCCCAGGGCAGAAAATGTAAAATGCCCCCTGACCCCAGATCTGGCCAGGGAGCGGCTGCCAGTGGGGTCTCCCAAAGGGAGATGTGGCTCCAGAGCCATGGCATTGTCCAGGGGGAGCCCAGGAGGATGAAGGGAGACTGGTGTGGTTCTGAGTATGGGGCCTCGGGGGAGAGGGGGACGGAGTGGTGATGGGCTGGGTGTGGGGCACAGGGCCAGACTTGGGCCCCCAGGGGGGCAGGGGCTGGAGCAGCACCAGGTGCAGGACACTGGGAGACCCAAAGCAGCCTGTGGTGTGGCCCCAGGGTATCTGGAGCAGGACCAGGCCAGATGTGAGGCCCCCGGAGCAGGGCCAGCCTGGGCATGGGGCAGGTGCCCCAGGAGCATGGAGCTGCACTGGCTAGGAGCACGGAGCAGCACCAGTTGGGTGCCGGGCACAGGAGAGCCCTAAGCCCGTGTTTGTGGGCCTGTGCCCCAAATTGTTTTCTATGGAGCAATGCCCATGGTGACTCTCTTTGGAACAGGGAAGTTATAATTATATCTTACCCGCCCACACCCTGATGTAAAACAACTGTTTGTTTCTTCTATAGCTGCATGGCAGCTCTTAGTCTAGCATCCGACTAGTATGTAACCAGTGATTGTTTGGGTCCTTTCTGATGGGTAGTCAGACTGCACTCACCAGGAGTAGTTTGATCCTATAGTCCTTGTCAAGGCCTACATCATGGCAATATTTTATAGCTCTTGGTAGCTCACCTCCACACCTTTATTTCTGTTGCATAGGCAGCTGACCAGCATAAGTGAACCTCAGGACCCTCCCAGCTAAGCAGTGGGAGCTGGGACTAAGCAAGATGTAACCTTTATGTAGACCCTGACCAGGAGGGCAAGAGCTTTCCTATGCTTTCGTCAGCACTGTGGTGAGGAAGAGCAAAAGAGAACTAGATCTAAGTCAGTAAAGACCTGGGATGGGGTTTCAAAAGTACTTGAGGGAGATATGATTGTTAGTTACATTGTCTTTCAATGGGTCTTGTGCTTCTAACACCCCTAAGCACTTTTGAAAATCCCATCGTTGGTCTCAGAAAGAGACAAGTAGGCACAGTGGAGCGCAAGGTGACACAGAATGATTGAGGGTCATGAAAAAGCAGAAGGGAGACCAGGGGAGACCAAAATAAAAAAGCAAAGGAGAAACAAGTGTGTACAGAGAAGCACATGGGAGAAGGAAGCCGAAAAGAAGAAAGGAACAAGGAGAGAATGGGGGGGGGGAGGGGAGGGGAGAAGGGGATTTATAGACTACATAAATTCTAAGGCCAGAGAGAGCGTTATGGTATTCTAGTCTGATCTATTGTATTACCCAGGAATGGTGGATGGAAAGAGAGAGAAAGTGATAATGTATGTAAAGAGAGAAGAGGGAGTAAGGAATGTATATAAAGAGAGAATGGAGCTATAAGACAGCAACACTATTTAGAGAGGGGGAGAAAAAGAGATTTAAATAAAGGTAAAACTAACATGGAATAAAGACTATAATGGAGACAAGAAGAAAAACAAAAATGGGGAGTGAAGAAAGAAAAGGGAGAAATAAAGAAGAGAAATGTAGCAAGATTGTATTTGTTTATTGTATTCATTTGTCAAAAATATGATGATCTAAATATTAATAGACTATCTATCATGCATACAAAGAATTATCTGTATCTAAGATACACTGCAGAAAAATATGCTTTAATTAGATTTTATGCATGGCAGGAACTGCTAGGAGACAGATTCATCTGGCATGTTATTGGACAGCATCTATTCATTTTTAAACCTATCTCAAAGGGAAAAGAAAAGAACTTCCTATGACTGAGGTTCAGGGAAGGATACTGGGGACATCTGTCCATGTGTATATGATAAAGGGCTTTTGTTGTGTCATTTTCATAGAGAAGTAGTGTCCCTGCTATATATTTAAGAAGGACTTCCCGCTCTTTTGAAGCAAGTTATAATTGATTAGGTCCCAATTCAGCAAAACATTTAAGCAGATGCTTGAGTCCATCTCTATTCAGCATAGCAAATAAGAATGCATCTAACTTTAAAGGTAATGGGATGGAAGCACACGCTTAATGGGACTTAAATTTGCTTTATGTGAAGCAGGTGTGAACTGCCGTGTTGATTAGGGATGGCTTGTTGAATCAGGACAGGTCTACAATTGCCCACCATTTTCGGCTGCAGTCAAACGGAGATACACAAGTTACTTAAAATAACTTGCAAATCTCCCTTCGACTTTAAGTACAGCACATCCACTGCGCTGAGTCAATTGGAGGGCCTTCTCTTTGGCTCAGTGCTACTCCAAGTGCTGGGGTGGTGGTCAGGGATTGATTTCCCAATTGATCTGACAGCAACGAATTTGCTGCCATCAGTGAAGACATGCCCTCAGAGTCTTAGGAACCAAGCCTGCATTCTTTACTCATGTAAATAGTCCATTTTATTTATTTTATTCTTTTAGATGTATGCACACATCTATTAAAAACTGAAGTCAACAGGATTACGTGCATGAGCAAGGAAGATGCACATCAACAAGGGTTGAAAAATAGATCTTTGTAATGTAAAGGGGACAAATTCTCTTCCTGTATACACCACTGTAACTATGTCAAAGTCAATGGTGTAACTGAGAGCAGACTCTGGCTGGCTCTTAGTATGCATGTTTTAAATGTCTAAGGGGCAACCTGATCTGTCCTCGGCCTCATACAACCCACTTACAAACAATGAAGTTGCACAGGGCAGAAATAAAAGCAGAATTTTGTCCTAAATATCTGAAATCCTTATGGTCCCTCCATTGCCTTTTTTTCTGTTCTGTAGAATTTTCATCAAGAATAATAAAAAAATTGTCAGGGTACTTATGATTTCTGACAATTTTATATACACTTTAGCCACTGCTATGCACTCAAAGCATATCATTACATGTCAGTTTTACATACATGCTTTCTAATGTCATCAAAACTCATTACTCACTCGGACCCTCTTCTTGTCAGAGTGCTTCCTCTATTAGTATGTCTTGTCCTGAGTGAGCCCTGAAGTGCTAGCTGAAGCTCTGGAATGTACTGACTTTACCTGGAGGAGAGATCTCTATCTGTTTTGTAAGCATTTTTTCTTCTGTCACAATGTTCCAATGAGCTGTTTTCAGAAACAATGCCTATTCTGTTCCCTGCCCTCTCTGCATCCTGTCTTCTCAAAGCAGGTATTTCCTGAGGCAAAGGCTGTGCCACAGCTGACAGAGATCATCTTTCTGTGCTCTGGACATTTGCTAAATCCCTTTCCCTGCTCTGTTTCATAGAAAAGGAGGAGGAGTCCAAATCCCTGGATAACAAAGTGTCTAGTCACAAGGTCTGTTTCACACATGGCTGAAGAGGATTTTTCAGTCAAAGAATAAGTAATGTTGTGTGAGTGAGGACAATATTATGATGTTGTCTTCACTTTTCACCCCGCCCCCCTCAATTTTTTTCCCCTCAGTAACACTACCAACAAAGCAAAGAAAGGAGCACTAGTGAATATAAACAAGGGCTGTGTCTACACTGGTAAATTAAGTCGACTTAATTCACCCTGCGCCTACACTACAGTTTCCTTAAGTCGACTTAAGCGAGTTGCTTAAGTCGACTTAAGGAAAATAAAGTCAACTTAATTAAAATTAAGTCGACTTTATAAAACCACCTTCCTATTAAACCTAAGGCTTAAGTCAACTCCCTAGAGTCGACTTAAGCCAGTGTAGACGTGGGGTAGCCCTAAGTCGACTTAGGGCTACCCCAGGGCTACACCAATGCCCTTCCTGCCAGGGAGGGGGGGCACAGGGGGAGCCTGGCATGCCCCCCCACAGGGCAGGGCAGAGCCCTGCCCACCCTGCCCCTATGCCCTGCCAGGGTCCCTGTCCCCCTTTGCCCCATTGTACCTAGGTACAATGGGGCAAAGGCTGAGCCCCCTGGCATTGGGCAAGGGGTGCCTCCCTGCCCCCATGGACCTCCCCTAGGTCCCCCTAAGCCCCTAGAAGTCGACCTAGGCATCCAGTGTGGACGCTCTAGGTCGACTTTTTAAGTTCCCCTTTAAGTTGAGTTTATTTTTAAGTGTGGACACACTAAGTCGACAACTTACCAAGTGTAGACATAGCCTCCGAGTCTGGTGGCACTTTTAAAGACTAACATTTATTTATCGCATGAGCTTTCGTGGGTGATAATCCCATTTTGTCAGATGCTTGTTCTTCAAGCATCTGATGAAGTTTGATTTTTCTCCCATGAAAGCTCATGCAATAAATAAATGTTAGTCTTTAAAAGTGCCACCAGACTCCCTGTTCATTTTGCTGAACTAGACTAACATGGCTACCCCTTTGGAACTGGTATAAACAAAGCACCAGTGGTTAATGGTATGTCAACCATTGTGCCATCCATGAGGATAGATATACCTGCATAAATCACATCTTTACTGATATATCTTCATCCACAGTAGGAGATACCACTCTAATCAGTAAAATTAAAGTGGTACACCTTCCTAGTGTAGACAAGACCTAAGTAAAGCACAACATGTAAATGGTTACCACATCTATTTCATTATGTATATGTTCTGTATTGGTTTTCCTTGATGGTAGGTGTGATTTCTGTATCTGTATATATAGCTTCTGATACCTTAATGAGAACTCTCTCTCTCGCTCTCTTTCTCTCTCTCCCCCCCACCCCCCCTACACACACACACACACACACACACACACACACACACACACACACACACAGAGTCAGCTTGTCTATGACTCAGATTCTCCATCCTATTTTCAATCAGTCCATCTCACTCAGTTGTTTCTTATTCTTTTCTAACACACTCTTCTCTCACTTCATAGTCTTGTTCTCTCTTGGCTGTGGACTGAGCATGTGAACTGCACCACCTTAGCTCTGGGAAGAGGGACTGAATTCCTCATTCTCACTCAGCAAACACTGACCTCAAGTATCTGTCTCATTACAGCCCAGAGTCCGTCACAGCCAGGGCCGTCCCTGGGGGGGCGAATGGGGCAATTGCCCCGGGCCCTGCGGTTACGTGGGCCCCGCACTGTCCCACTCCCAGTGGGGCAGTGTGGGTCCCGTGTGCGCCGCAGCCCCCTACACCCACGGCTGCACTTCCTCCTATTCCCCACTGCCTTCGGCAGCGAGCTGAAGGCAGCGGGGCAGAGCGGGCCAGGAGCGCTATGCCTAGCCTCTGGGCCAGCCCTCCCTGCCCCTAGGGCGGAGCAGGCAAGCCCAGGGGTGGAGCATGTGGGTGGGGCCTGGCCTCTGGGCCGGCCTGCCCCACACAGCCACATGCGGCCGGCTCCTCACCTCCAGTCTCGGCCTCCCGGCCTGGGGCCGAGGCCAGGGCCAGAGCCAGTTCCCTGCGCCGGTGGCCTCAGCCTCCCGGCCTGGGGCCGGAGCTAGCTCCTCCGGTGGCTTCGGCCTTGGGGCTGTCTCCCTGGGGGCGGAGCAGACTGGTGGGCCCACCACGCCCCCCTGCAGCGTGGAGGGGTGGGGGTGGGGCCCCGCCTAGACTAATTGGCCCAGGGCCCCGCTCCCCACAACGGACGGCCTTGGTTACAGCAATATCCCCCATCCTAATATTTGTTTCTGCATCCAAGAGTCACAAAGAAGTACATTGTCTTGATATTTCTGCTGCAATTATCACTAGTGAATTAGTTGGCACTTAGTATTAGGGTTCAGATTTAAAGCCACACTGAGATGGAAGGGGGCATTCATGCTCCTCAAAGCTTTTACTGCTACCTGTCTATAAACCCAGAGAGAGATCATTGCATCAGTTTTACACTTGGTTTATTGTCTGGAGATTTAATTCACTCCCATAAGAATGAAAGAGCTAGACCCAAATTTGTCATCTGAAGCCATGAAGAATAGCACCTGACTCCACTATTAAATTAATTTCAATAGGACAACTTGCAGGACAAAATGCTACTCAGCATGAGAGTGACTAAATCTGAGTCTAGTCTTTCCTTGATTAAAATAAAAGCCTAAGTTTTAGAAAACAATTGTACAGAAAGTTCTAAAAGGACAGTTAGCCCTTTATTATACACAGGGCCATGCCTATTTACCTACGTATCCATTATACAAATTCCTGTCACTGATGTTGCTTGTAATGGATTCTATCACTGCTTCCCCTTGATAGCCTCCGTTCCTTTTCCCTTTTCCCTCCATTTTTTTTAAAAAAATTCTTTTTATGTTGCTAACTGGGGACTCAGTGTGTGCATGGAATTGTTCAGGCTCCTCTGATCTTCCTGTCAATCAAATCTTGCAAGATGGTGCCTTTTGATATGTCCTTGAAATCCAAGGGTCAAGTCACTGCTCGTGTAAATGAGCACAGCTCATTGTCGCTGAGCTTCAAAATGATTGTGCCTCCACTCAGCAGTAACCCTTGTTACAGGGTTAGAAAGAAATGCTTCTGAGCATTTGAAATTTTTAGACTCCTATTAAAACCTGACCCAGGTTGCTGTTTTTACACACCTCAAGCAGATTTAGCCTCAGTAATGTTAGTTCTTAGAGCATCTGACATCAGAAAGTATTCCATTCTCTTTGTCTTTACACTGAAGCAAAAAAGCATGAAGTAGGACAAAACTAGATTTTTATGCATTTATAAAAGTTATTTATATTTATATTTTAAATAACTTCTAAAATGTAATAGCTGTCCATTGTCATTCATCATGCTTCCTCAAACATCTTCACCAAGAAATATTGCATTGACTCATTCCAGCTCTATTCAGTTAGCATTTGAGACAACACATTCTTGCAAAGATCCCAAATTCAAGCCACTTGCCCTGTGGATCTTCTAAAAACCATTATTTATCTTTTGCCATTTTATCAAACTTTAGGCCAACATTTTCAAGATTAAAGAAAAATCTCACCAACAACCATACTCTTTCATCACTACACTACAGTGTTAAAGTTACAGAGGTGATGCCAGAATTAAAATATAAACAGTATGCTAGCCAGGAAATCAGCAGTTTTTCAAGAGGCCTTTCTGGATGATGAAATGTTTGTTTTTAGGCTAACCAAACTGATGATGGCTGCACAGCAACACTTAGGAACTGAGGCCCGCATCTCAGTTGAGGCGTCTCTAGTTACAGAACCATTATATCAACAAATAACATACTTGTATAGCACCACCGATTTTCATAAGTTTTGCATCTTTAAGATTTTATTAATAAGATGAAAATAAGGTCACAAGGACAATACCTAAGTCTGATTAGACCTGCAGCCGTCATGTGTATTTGAATTCAAGCAGGCACTGTTGCACTGGGGGTGGGGTAAAATGGAATTTAGACAAGTCCACTCCTCTCTCTCAATGCCTCCAGGGCCCAGCACTGTGCAGAGGGGTCCCCAGCCTTGGTAGGTATATGAACCTGTGTGGCCTTTTAAGAAACTGGAGGGAGGAGCTAGCCAGAGACTGAAAGGGTCAGAGCAGAAAGCAGGGATGAGGGACACTGATAAAGTAAGACTTTTTTCTGCAGTCTTCACCCAGAACATTCTCTCCTCCATGCTGATTGACTGTTTCCTCTGACCTCTTCTGCCTTCTTCCCTCACTGTTCACTCTACTGGAATGTTACATCCCTTTCCCTTGTCTGTCGTGCCTATGCACTCTTAGGAGCAGGGACTTTCATTATATATTTCTACAGTACCTAGAACAACATGACCCTGTTTTCAGTTGGCCCCTGGGAATGTCCATAATAATCATGATTAAGATTGTTTGCAGTCAGAGCATCTTTTTTCTTCCATAAAAGTTAGTCAGAGTTACATAGCATATCTTTATTTATTTATGATTGTAGCAACCTGTTCATAATCTGAAAAGAGTTGTTGAGGCTACTGATTTTAAAAGATGCTTTTCTGGCTTTAATTTGCTTCCATTTTGGATCCTTTTTTGGGTACCTAAGTAAAGTGAGCAAGACTGCAGACTACAATGTCGCTCAAAAATAAGGAACTTCCTGTTGGTTGTGTCTACTCATCAGTACCACATGGTTATTTATTACTATTAAACATCAAGGTGTTTGGTATCGTAGATGGTTAAAATAGAGGCATACTCAAATTGCACCAAAATTATAGACAAATGCTGGATGGGCCAAATTTTCAAAAGCTTCTCTACCTGGCCTCTGAATGTGCACTGATGCACTCAGTTTGCACATACCTCTGCCATTTGCATCCACAAAATCAGGCGTTTGCATGGTATAAAATTGCAGATGCGGATTGAGGCCATTTTTGGTTACCATGGTCCTGTGCATTTCGAAAAAATGATTAATTTCTCCTGGGTAATTTCTCTCACCAAAAAATTGTCCTAGATGTTCTTGAAATAATTACCTGACAAGAGTTCTTATTGCAAATTTGACACCAAGGCAAAAGCAATGTCACCTGCTGCCCACCTCTACTGCAACCTTTCCCATTCTTCTAATTGGAGAGCAATGAAAAACTTTACAGGGCAAAGAGGCAGAGTCTCTCTCATCTGAGACCTCTATGATCAAACAAGTATTACTGACGGTGTCTAAAGATAATGCCAAAAAGAAAGAAGCTCATGGAATAGAAAGGCATTTGGTTCATTGAATGAAAGATAAAGAGCAGGCACAAAGGTAACAGTAGTACAGTCCTAGGTAAAAAATAGAAACCTTGGGCCAAATTCTGATATCAGTTATTCTGGTGTAAATCCAGAGTAACGTCATTAACATCAGTGGAGCCGGTCTGGATTTACACAAACTGTCAAGGGAGTTTTAACTAGTATTTCTTTTTTACCTGTAGCCTATGAGTGCACTGTAGTGAGTGCACTTATGAGTGCACTACATTAACACACCCTTGTCAATTAATGTGACAGAACTTGTATTTGCATTTTTAGTCAGAGCTAATCATAGGCAATAGGGCTGTAGGGAGCTTGTCAAGGACAGAGGTCACGCTCAGAAAGAACATGTGACCACTGATGGATCTGATGCAGGCCACAGGGAAGATAATCACTCAGATGCCATATACCAAACTAGGCTTTTTTTAAACAAAGAAGTTTGTGTGGATGACTGATAATTAATAGTTAAAATGCTGTCTCTCCACCTCCCCCACTCACTCACATCATTCCTTTCATAAAACAAAACAGTTTGTCCTTGACAGGTGCTTGAAATGTGAACTCACACAGCTTATATCTTGCCTGTCATTAGGATTTAAATATTTCAGCTCCTGACAATCCAGCCTGTCCTTGACTGATTATGACTCCATGATTCTAGTTTCCTAACAGTGAGGGGTTTTATTCACAATTCTGCAGGTTCTCCATTTCCCATCTTTGGCCCTTTCATCACACTGGTTAATAGCTGACTTACTTAACTGCCATGAAAAGTACTATAAGAACAGTGCCATTGTGCATAATCAATGGAGCCCTTGGATCACTCCAGTCCTGTGTTATTATGGGGAAGTGAAGCCTTTCTAGTCCTCATACAGACAATGGGGACATTATCTTTCTTTTCCTTTACTTAAAAAAAGAAAAGATGATCAAGCTGAACGAAACCCTTATTACATGTTGTATTCCTATGTGGAAAACTGCCATATATGGAACTTGGACTTCTAGAAGCTGACAAAGAAGACTAAAGTTAAAGAGGAAAAATCTTTACATTTGGTGGGGAAAAAAATCTTGCATGCAACTGGAGATACTTTTTCACTGAACACGTTGTCACTTGTAAGGTTAGTAAGTTACTGAGATAACAGCATTTGATAAAATTAGATGGATCATCACATGAAGGATAAACAGCTTATATGTGTCCCTACAGGCACGGCACTTCTCGTGAAACAGCACATGCAAAAAGGCCCTTTTTATGAGCTCTGAGGAATAGCTATTTAAGGGCCTGATCTGGCTCCCATTGAAGGATTCAGACATTTGCCATGAACTTCAATAGGAACCAAAGCAGGCCCTTACTATGCTGTATTGTAGCCAATCCATCTGTTAAAAAGAAGGCCTATCAATTATAATAGAAAGTATAAAAAAAAATTCCACAAATTCCTTGGGTAATTCTATATAGCCTAATTGAGAATTCTATCCCCTCTGGAGCATTCTATATGAAGGCTCAAAAGTCCTATAGAAAGGATATCATTCTAAATATTTTTAGAGGTGTGTTTATAGAACACTATTCAATTTTTGTAGCCCCTTACTGATGTTTTTCCTATTCAGTTTTATAGGTCTTTTCTGTGAGGAGCAATAATTCCTTTCAGAAAATAAATCAGGAGGCAGGGGGGCTTCAGCTGTGAGAAGGCTATCTTCAATCACTGTGGTAATCAATACTCAAGATGTCAAATGGGAGGGTGCCATGATCAAAACAGATTGTAGGTGCCTATCATCTCCATGAAAGTACAGTAGAGGAGGAGAATTACTTACACTGTCACTTATGTCACTATAACTTATGTTGCTCAGGGGTGTGAATAAGCTACCCCCATTCCAACTTATCTGAGCTCCATAGGAATAACTCTGCAAAAGGGTCTTTTTAGTCTCTGGGACAAGCAGGAAAATATTTCCAAGTCTTATCGCTCCATAATTCTATACAACCTGGAAGTATTAATACTAATTTTCAGTGACAACAGATGTAAAAATTCAACTATTTGTGAGGATAAGGACAATCTTCTCTGTTAATACAGGACCAAAAGCATCTTAATTTGTTTCATTGCAGATTCTGAAGGGCAAATTTGCCCAGAAAAAATTTTGATGCTATCATTTTAGAAGATTAATATTTCTCAGTGCAATCTGATTTTAATGCTCATTCTCCGTGATCAGTCCTGTGCAGGCTCAGTTCTCACTAGAATCAAGCTGAGTTGAGCTTGAGAAAGAACTATAGAAACATAACCCATGTTGCTTACCTGGCTATTGCAGGCACTGAATTTACAATGTCTCTCCATAGCTTTGCCTCCAACCTACCTACTCTTCCAACTGACCCATACAGTCTCTACTTTCTTAACCTAGTATGGAGGTTGGGTGACATATAGAATACTCCAGTGGAAAAGATACAGTGATGTGGAGCAGCTGGGCCACCTAGCATGCAGAATGGAGAAGATTAGTTCATAGAAGGTCCATTCTGTACATGGGTCTAGAGGGGATGACCTCTGATCTCATTTACTCCAGGTTTCCACTACTGCCTAAAATGGAGATATGCCTGAATTAGTGGAAGTGAGATTGTAATCTAACCTAACCTTTTTGTTTGGATTCTTTTTTTAGAAGAAATTTTAAACCTTGGAAATAGCATTTAAGCAAGAGCCCTAAAGGGTTAAATACTTTATGTATTCCTAAATATTTTTAAAATGCTATGCTTTACTTAAGGCAATAGAAAGCTCTTCAGAGTCATTCCATTCCAATATGTAAATGCTGAAAGTTATTAGGCTGTGTCCTGTGTGTATTAAAAGTATTTAGGAGTAAATCTTTGCAAATATGACTTTCCATTAGCAGTTGCCAATACTTTTCTAAAAGTAGCTGCATTACTAATTATCTAAGAAGTTTAATATTTTAAAATGAGTTCAGTTTTGAAATGAATGATTCCAGAACAGTATCTTAATTGAATAAACATTTTAAAGCTATGTACTATGTTAATAGAACTGGTAGAAACTTTTCCATTAAAATACGTTTTTCATTAAAATACATTAGATAGAAATAGATTTTAGATTAAAGAGAAATTTTCATTTTTGTAAAAAACCAAACAAACCCCAAAACAGCTATTTTTTTCTGGATTTCAGTAACTGAAAACCAAAAACATTTGGTTTAAAAACAATAAAACCTGAAAAAGTTTGAAGGTAAGTGTTGTTACATTACAATTTTTCCATGGGAAACAAAATCATTTCTTGACAAGCTCTAAATACGAAATCTGTTTGTGAACTATGTGTAAAACACTGGTGTGCTTCCTCCATTTCCAAGTGGATCACCTTATTGGTCTTTTCAGCAGAGAAGGAAAGGATGGACCAGATCATGGCACTCTCCAGTAATGTGGCACTGTGACAATGTGTGGATGTACATTCACACTGTCCATGGCCAATTACCTACAGTAGAACCCCCAGAGTTATGAACTGACTGGTCAACCACACACCTCATTTGGAACCAGAAGTTCACAATCAGGTAGCAACATGCACACACACATGCACACACACACACACAGAGATAGTAAAGTAATGTGTTAAATGTAAACTATTAAAAAAGAAAAAAAGGGAAAGCAGTATTTTTCTTCTACATAGTAAAGTTTCAAACCTGTACTAAGTCAACGTTCATTTGTAAACTTTTGAAAGAACAACCATAATGTCTTGTTCAGAGTTGCGAACATTTCAGAGTTATGAACAACCTCCATTTCCATGGTGTTCATAACTCTAGGTTTCTGCTGTATAGTGTAGAGAAAAAGAGATCAACTTTCTGAGGTCCTTGAGCTTGTCACTTTGTGTACTACATGCACTTTATTAAACAGCAATAATACTGCTGATAATAAAATAACAATTTGCTATTCTCATTGCCAAGTTTATTATTTTTAAAGAAAAAAGGAAAGTTATTCAGCTCATAGCACTGATATTCACTTACAGTCAAGCCTTCTAAAATAACTATATCTATCTGTATTCAAATCAGTCCTAAAGAACCACTTCTATCATGATGTCTACAAGAAACCAACTGGCTGAGATTAGCTAGGTAATAGTATTTGGAAATAATTTATGGGCCAGATTCTCATTAACGTTAAAATCCCTTACATGCCTCTTGCAAAGTGGGTGTAAATTAAACGTGCGCCCAGTTCCCAGCCTTTTCACACTGCCAAAATGCTGTAAAGTGGGCTTAGCATAAATGAGAATAAGGCTATATAAAACCATTGGCCATGTCTACACTGGCAAGTTAGTTTGAACTAAGGAGGCTTAATTCGAACTAACTAAAGCCATGGCCACACTAGGCTTTAGTTAGTTTGAATTAAGGGCTTCCTTAATTCGAACTAATAAGTTTGAATCGGGCTTTAGAAGTAAGGCTTTTATTCGAACTAACTAGTTCAAATTAGCCAATGTGGCCGTGTTAATTCGAACTAATTTCTTAGTTCAAACTAACCGGCTATTGAAATGAATGGGGATCGCTAATTCGAACTAAGCGAGTGCCATGAATGGCACTTGTTTAGTTCGAACTAACTTTTTCTAGTTTGAATTAAGTTAATTCGAACTAACTAAAATTAGTTCGAATTAGTTAGTTTGAACTAACTAATTCGAACTAATTTTAGCAAGTGTAGACATAGCCTTTGTGTTCTTAAACCTTCTATTGACTAATGAGATCTATTGCAATCTTGAACACTTTATACATGTTATCTCACTTTCCTCTACCTATTGCCTATTTTTCTATATTTTAGATTGTGCATCCTCAGGGAAAGGACTGGGCCCTATTTTATATTTGGAAAGTGTCTATCACTTGTTATGTGTTACCAGCGACAAATACCAAATACTAATAAAGATAATCAAATGATAACAAATCATAGGTCTTTCCTTCTCAAGCTGTAATCCTTTCCTAACTATCTAACCAGTTATAATATGCAAGATCACCTGCATTAAATAAAGCTATTTGCTATTCAAAGTTATTTCTAGCAAAAATAAATATGCCTTCATTTACAAATTAATGCCCCATTCATTCAATACACTGCACATGGGCAAACCTCTGTACCCATACGGAGACCAGCATGCATTCAATTTTAGAATCAGGGCCTAAAATGTTCAGAGTGGGATTTTCAAAAGTGTTCAGCATTGAATTAACTCTGCTCCTACTGAAATCATTAGTAAAACTCTCAATGGCTTCAGTAAAGAAAAGTTATGAGCGCTGAAAGCTTTTAGAAATCCCATCCTAATTATACACACATATTCTTTGCTACTGGAGATAACATTCTGTGACTGAATGAGATTTATTTTCTAAAAGCACCCACATCAATATTACAACAAGTAGCTTGGTTCCAGTGCAATAACCTTCTTAATCTTCAGCTTAGTGAAATTCTACCACATCTCTTGGATCGTTCCCATCCCACATACCCTGCTTCTAAAAGAGAAATAGGTAAAGCACCGAATACAACTGCAGTTATCTTTTCAGGGACCCCTGCACCATTATCAAAGTAGACATTAAATGAGACATGCAGAAGAATAACAGGAGGGATATCAATCTCTTTTTAGCACTTACATTTTCACTGTGTACAAAATGAAACAAGCAAACGTGAAAATTAGGAGCCGCTCAAATCACAAGGAGCTTTGGCTTACAGCACTGGCTTGCTAATACCTGAGGTAGCATCTGTCTTTCTGGGTAGTGTGAGGGCTGCCAAATGAGCTGAGAAGGATTTTATTTATAGAAAGAAGTGATTGTTTTGGGGAAACAATAAGAGGATGTGTATCATTAATTCTCCAAATACACGTAATTTCTCTGCACTCACATAGAATTTCAGTAGTAAGGGATTTCCACAAATAAAAAATGCACATTCATCCAGTCACAACTCCCGACCCCTCCACTGGGGCTATGAAATCTCCCCTGCCAGTGGGATTGCCACTGTGCAAATAAGATGGGGTTAAAGATTCTTAGTTTGGGAATCAGCTTCAAAGAGGTCTCCCATGCACCAGTACCTTGGTGGGCTAGTTGCAAAGGGGACATAGGCAGACAGGGCAATTATCTGTGCATGCAAATGGTGGGCCAGATTTTGAGTACATTTTGAGATTTCTTTGCAAATTTGTCCCTAATGGGTCAAACTCTTCCCTTGGATATATGTATGGGGCTTTCATTGAAGAGTTAATGGAAGCCATGTAGATACACTGGAGAGCAAAATGCAACCTTAAGTCAGATACTCAAACCAGATATGTAGTATGACTACCACTTTGATGTTTGAATTTCTCACAGACTTAGAAGGAAGTAGATGTATTTTTTCATTGACTGTAGATCCACCATGTCACATACTATAACTGTGGAGTGTTATTAACTCAAATTTTTATACCTTTTATCATCTAAGTCAAATGATGATGAGGAAACTGTTTGCCTGCTAACCCTAGAATCTTTCTGATATACAACTGGAAACATCTGTACATTTATCCTGCAGCACAATGTTTACATAAATCTTGTCAATGTGCTATACACATACTGTACACATGCATTCTTTATATTTAAAATTGTGCTTGCTTGAATATAAATATCAATGTAAAATGTAATATTTTATGTAAACACATTTTACTTTTGTATATCTTGTATGTATATATAATTTGTTATAAGACAGATACCAAATGTGTCTTTTAAGATACACTTGTTAAGATGAGAGATTTAACTTGGGAATGGAATGGATCAGGGGTCTGGTAATGCGATATAAAGTCCTTCACCTCTGTATCATCATGTCAGATCTGGTCTAAATCAGAAGAGATTAAAAGTCATTACCAGAGACAGCTTGGGGGCCTCTGAGGAATGAATTGTTGGACTCAGTTCTTAATGGGCAGGTATCTATGTTAGGCAATTGTTAGATGGGCAGTAGTAGTCAGAGCAGAGAGGCCAACCCTTAAAAGTAAGGAGATTGGATTACTTTATCATCTCTAAAGTTAACCCCTCCAGGTACAGTTGGGGCACGTTGGTGAGATAGTGCCAGGGAATCTTATGCTGTCTCTACCAGTGGGGTAGCATTACTGGAAGTCATCTAGTGGCTCTCCTGCAGGTGGTTTTGCTATTTCTGTTTACCTGAACATTCAGAAGTTAGATCCGGAGAAATACTTAATGTCACCAGCAGCATAGTTCTTTTTAGGTGCCATGCATATGATCAGTAAAGCCTGTTTTGCATGAATCTCTCTCACAAAGAATCATTAAGTGTAGCTGCTGCCTATAAGATATCCTCCAATGAGTAACACACCACATGGATATTAGTGCTAAGCCTGTTCTGTGGATAATCAGAGTTCTGTCTTGAGGGCTGTCATTATGGAGCCTTTTATGAGCATGAAATGAACTTCATTACAGAAATATGATCCAATCTACATGCTTTATCTTCATAATGCTTCTCGGTGTTCTTTGTGGATTAAGTTGTCATACTCATCATTCTTATCATACAGAATGACAGATGAAAGGGAACTATATTGCACCCGGAAGCCTGCTAGTGTGTGGGGCTAGGGCATACATAGTTTGGCCTAGCAGTCATGGCTGGACTGGTTCCATAAATCAAGGATGGCCATGAGGAGGCAGTCAGCAAGTAGGGATCAGAATAATTGCTAGAATGGGGATCAGTAGGTGAGAGTCAAAGTCAGAGTCAAGCACTGGAAGTTAGAGGCAGGCACCAGGCTGGAATCAGGAGTCAAGAGTCAGGAGCCAAAGATCAGAAAAAAAGGCAAGGTCCAGAGTCACAGAAAGCCAAATATCTGCATGATTACTGTTGCACCCTCGGGAGTTAAAAAGTGAGCATGGACCAATCTGAAGGCCACAGGTTATTGTTCTGAATTTTTTGGGCCGGACATCCTTCAGCACTTAATCTCCATCGGGCTCCTTGGAGGGGGATACTATGTAGCCTACTAGTCTTAGATTTAGTCCTACTCTGCCATAAACTACCTATGTGACTTTGGGCAAGTCACTTTGGGTGCATCCAAACTTACAAGTTAGGTCGACTTAAGGAGGCTTAAGTTGACCTAACTTACTCCCTGTCCACACTGGGGTTTCCTTAAGTTGACTTAAGTATTTTCTTAAATTGACTTAAGGAAAAATGAAGTCGACTTACTAACACCTAGTGTTAGGTCGACTTAATGCTTAAGTTGACCTTATTAGGTCGACTTAAGCCAATGTGGACGAGGATTAGCACCTAAATCAACCTTATTAAGTCGACTTAAAGAGTTAAGTCGACTTAATAGGGTCGAAAAGGGGCTATGGCTACACTTGAAAAGTTAAGTCGATCTTATTAAGTTGACAACAATGTCGACTTAATTTTTCAAGTGCAGACATAGCCTTTGTTACTATGTGCACTCACTTCTAGAGCACCCTCTAATGTCAGGACCTTGCATTGCAGGGGTTCTTCCACTCCAACACCTCAATTTTCTGGTTTCCTGGTTCAACAACAATCTGCCAATTCCATGGTCCAGCCAGCTAGCCAAGTCAGCTCTGCATCCAATCTCCTTCTGGAGTTAACAGAAAACAAATTAATACTGAATTCAGAAGAGCCACCTGGACATTAAAGTCACTAATAAAAGCTCTAGTCCTTCATGGAGATTCAGGGAAAATATTGCCAAGCTTAGATCCCTGAACAGGCCAGTTTACAGGCAGGGTTGAAGGGAATGGTACATTCTGTGCTTCTGTTCCTCATCTATAAAATGAGGATAATATTCCCCTAACTCACAACAGTATTGTGAGGATAATACATTAAAAATTGTAAAGGATCAGATATGACGATAATGAGGCCCATATGGTACCTTCGATAGATACCACAGTGTAAGTGCTAAACGAAAATTATGATTATTGTGTTGCAAACATTTATATTCATCTCTGTGTTAGCTGGCTGCCTTAGAAGGCATATGTTGGGACAAACAAGGTCTTAATTAGAAAGATCAAACACTAACTTTTCCCAGCAGCTTTACCAACAAGCTAGGAGACCAGGACTTAATCAGCTGGAAGGCCTGCACAAGAACTATCCTGCAGTTTCCCATTAAATGATACTTACATTTTACAAATGCAAAACAAATAAGTAAAGAAAATTAAATGATATAAAATCTAAAATGTTAGAGTTACTTAAAATGACTAAACTGAGAATAGCAACACCTCCCTCTCTGCCCCTAATGTCCATCCCAGTCTAATAGTTATATAGCTAGATTTGCTCCCTTAAACTGATATGCTTTTACTATAGCCTTTCCCAACAATTACTTTTAAAACCTGACAATCATTAAGGACCTGATCCTGCAGTCCTTACTCAGGGAAATCACCTCTTGACTCTGTGACACAGAGGCCCACTGGTGCCAATTTGCAAATGGTTCATGACTCAGCAACTCCTAACAGGTCTGACAAACTCACTACACCTAACATAACTCTTTCATGGTATTTATCCATAAATAATGTCCTGTAGCATATCAACTGAAAGCTGGTGTCACAGTGGTCATAAGATTGTTGTCAGGTGCAGGAACTGGTGATATTAAAAGAGTTAGGTGTGTTGACTAAAAAGATCTTTCAAACTATATTACAAGGCAGAATTGACCAAAGGGGTTTTGCCAGACAAAGCATGTCTGTTCAGCTTCCCTTGTCTTTGATGAAATTAAGCATTGTGAGTCAAACACAATGGGAGCTACATTTGCTTTTCAAGTCAACATGAGAATGTGAAGTCAGCATGGGAAGATGCAGGGGACTATACGACAAAGTTAATTGTCTTTGCTCCCCAATGGCAGGGGTTGTCCTATCTGGGGGCAGGGGAAAGCAAAGATAATGAATGTTGTGGTATAAGAAGAAGGCAAACAACCCCTGGATTATCCACTTACCAAGGAGACCCCTTGAAGGGCAGGGGATAGTCATGAAAACTTGTATCCTTGTTTTGACTGAAAACTAGCAGCTCTGTCAAAGACTGCATCCTTGGGGAAAAATAGGAAAGGTAACTATTAATAAGTGCAGACCTAGAATTGCACCTGATGTTTTGTTCTATACGTATAACCATTTGTTTTCATTTGTCTTAACTCACTCTCTCTTAAAATTTAACCTTTAATAATAAACTTATGATTGATTCACTATAAATGTATTTCCATGCTCTAATGTTATAAAGGACCTAATTCTGAGCTGTACCAGTCAAGCTGTGTGTATACTCTTCCTTTGGGAATTGCAAACCTGGAAATTACTGTGTCTATTGAGGGGTAGACATTTCAGAGAAACTCAGGAACTGGGCTACACCAAGTGATAACCTACAACGCCAAGTATGGGCTGGCAGAACCCTAAGAAGATTTTTTGGGTGATTAACAGGCTGGCACGGTCAGGGAATTGACACTCAGCCAGAGGTGACCTTAGGTGATTGGGGGCCCCAGGCAATGGCCCATTGAAGGACCCCCATAGGCCTGTGGGGGTCCCCTATAGGTCCTCCACAGCCCCTCCCCCTGTCCCGTGGTCCCGACTCCCTGAGGCAGGAGCATAACGCCGTGACTCTGAGGCCTGGGCACCTTGAGAAAGCATCATAGAATACAGTGGGAGTTTTACCTGTGTAAGGAATGCATGATTGCTCCCTCTGTTAGGTAGAATTTTTGTCACAGGATTGTCAGTTTTCCCGTTAGTTGTTAATGAGCAGTATTATTAAACAGGCAAATCATGTAAAGCAATAGTGCTTAACAAGATTAATTATTGTATTAATTAATAAATATTTGCTAGTAAAATATAGTAACAACTATAAATAATGGTATAAGTCTAAATAATAAAAAAATATATAGTAATAAATCATGGGCCCAACTCTGTAGCCTTTACTTATGATGTCAAAGCAGGAGTAAATTCTTACTTACACCTATGCAAACCAGGAGTAATTCTATTGTTGTGCGTGGTACAGTGGTGTAAAACGGGTGTGAGATGACAATCTGAACTGTTGAGTCGCTGGACAGACCCCTGTATTTGTTCCTTACTGCAGGCACTTTCTGGGTTTGTCTACACATACAGCAGTGCAGAGATAGAGTAGCACAGTGCTGCTGTGGCGCTTAGTGAAGACGCCACCTACACTGACAGAACTTCTCTTGTCGGCATAGGATCTCCACATCCCCGAGGCAGTAGCCCTCCTGTCAACATAACATTTTCTACACCAGGGGTTAAACTGGAATAACTATGTCACTCAGGAACGTGTGTTTTCCAGCGTAGGTATACAAATATAAGTGGTTAGTGTAAACCAAATCTAAGGCTGCTGTTTCAGTTCTTCAGAATTCAGATCTCTCGTTCTCCTTTCTTTCCTACTCTCATATTCCTGTGAAAATTATGTAACTGGGAGCTTTTTTCCATTCATTGTTTGGGACTTATCCAGAGGCAGCCTTAGACTATCTAGGGCCCTTGGCAAAGGACTATTCCAGGGCCCCTATGGGACCCCTACTGCTGACTCTGGCCTCCCTGGAGCCCTGGCACCGCACCGGGGCCCCTGACCCCCTCCCCCCATCCCTGGCCACAGGTCCCCATGGCCAACCCCCCACCAGGCCCCGAAACACCCCCATGCCCCTGGCACCCCATTGAGGGCCCCAAACCTCCCCTGGGGGCCCCTGGTCCTGGCTCTCTACCATGTGTCCTGCAGGGATGGGAGACAGACACGGCGTTTTGGGTAGTGAAGGAGCCCCTTACTGCTTGGGGCCTGAGGCGGGCACCTGCTTCACCTACCCCAAAAGCCGCCTCTGGGCTTATCCAATAAAAAAGGGTCCATTTGTGCAAAGAAATAAAGGACTTCTATAAATACCAAAATGGTATCTCTTTTTCAAGGAAAACCAGAATTCTCACTCTTTTAAAACTGAAGTATTTGACCATTCTACTTGAATGGGAAGGGATCTGCTGCTAAATAGTGGCCAGATGTTGCTAGTAAACATCAGAGATGGGCCCAAGCTAAAAGACCTGACCAGAACACTCCCAGACTTTGCAGCTTAGGTCCATCTTTATTTAAAATCAACCAACCAACCTGTAAAGGCCAACATTTTTGGAAATCTACGGTGACTTCAGAAGATGCTGCTGAATGCCCAGAGCTTTTGAAAATCAAGTTATCTATTCAAGTAGTAAAATACGGGTGGAGGAGCTCAACTGTTGACTCCTACTTCTGCAAACATAAATAAAAATGTTTGAAGTATCTTTAAAAAATATTGCTACCTTGAAATGACTACCTTGCTGATCAGAACACACAGGTGCTCTTTTTATTTATTGTACATTCTTACTCTGTGCAAGATTCTACAACCTCACTCCCACTGAATACCATTTACTCATACCAGCGGTCCCATTAAAATCAATGGGTGCATCTACACTTACAAATTAAGTCGATTTAAGCTTGCTTAAGTCAACTTAATTTAATCTGCATCCACACTACATTTTCCTTAAGTCGACTTAACCAGCAGCTTAAGTCGATTTAAGGAAAATTAAAGTCGACTTTATTAAACCTCGTTTAAAGTTGACTTAGCCAGTGTGGACACAGAGTAGCCCTAAGTCAACTTAAAGGGCTTCAGGGCTTCCCCACTGCCCTCCCTGCCAGGGTGGCTGGCACAGGCAGAGCCCGGTGTGCCCCCCCACAGGGCAGGACAGAGCTCTGGCCACCCTGCTCCTATGCCCTGCCAGTGTCCCTGTCGGGCTCAGCCCCCATTGTACCCAGGTACAATGGGGCAAATGCCGAGCCCCCTGGCACTTGGCAAGGGGTGCCCCCCCCCGCCACCGTGGACCTGTCCAGGTCCACCTAGTCCCTACAAGTCGACTTAGGCATCCAGTGTGGATGCTCTAAGTCAATTTGGCAGGGTCCCCTTTAAGTCTACTTAATTTTTGAGTGTGGACATGCTAAGTCAACTTAACAAAGTTGACTTAAAGTCGACTTTGTTAAGTTGACTTAGTTAAAGTCAACTTAAATTACCCAGTGTAGACATAGCCTCTGATATTAACCTCCATTACCTGAGTGCTTGAGTGATAAGTATTTAACAAGGACAACACTCCATGTTGCCTGTTCTTTATATATATTCAATTAATGAGTTTATTTAACTGAGGGATCAGTGTCTGACCCTCAAACTTCACCCTTCATTTGAGCCTTGCTGTTGCCCACCTGCTGCACTGTGAGATTGTATTCAGACATAGCCATTGGCATACACTGCATGCTTGTAGTTGATGGCTCACTTGAAGAAGAACAGACCACTAATAAATCGCACAGTCATTACCCTTTATACATACTTGTTCTAATAGGTGTCGCAGATTCCTGCCTCCTAATAAGGAAAGGAAGTAAAAAAGCACATAAATTCTCCTAAGGGAGTCAGACAGCCTGAAGCCACGTTCAACAGCTGTTACCGTTACCATGAGCACCAAGAGCAAAACAAGAAATAGGAAAAAAAGGATACGGTGCCAAGAATTTTGGCAAGATGTTCTTGGATATGGAATGTGTTATGCTCTACACCAGTCTATAAAAGAGCAGCACTCCTACAGCATGTGATGGAATTTCATGATTAAACAAACACTGGCATTAATTAGTCTAAAAGGGAGTTGTTTCATGTAGCCAAAGTTTGTATTTCTGTGTCTCCCAGATTTTAAAAAACTGTCACTTCAATCTCAGGCGTTAATGTTTTGGCATCAGATGGAAGCTCCCTGCCCTGCACAATATTTCTATTTATTCTAACTCACACCAACTCTCAGAAAAATGTTTTAACGGGCTTTACCTTTTCTCTTCTATCCTTGAAATCTGTTCTCTCTGCTTGGGGCAAGATCATCACCTGGTGTAAATTGGTTAGTTCCATAGATTCCATTGGGGTTACACTGATTTACAACAGGTGAAGATCTAGTGCACTGTATATATTTCTGTAGAATATGGAGATACAGGTACTTTTTCTAAAAGGATTATTTAGTATACCCTGTTGAAACAATGTATGGCTTTAGGAGGAAAACTGTTGACTGTACATACTGTGGATATAGTTTAGAGTGAACTTGAAGTTCTAAAACTGCAGATCTATTTATGCTTTTTATATTGATTTGCTAAAGCTGTTCAATGTAGGCAAGAATGTATCTACAGACTAACAAAGTCAAATAAGACTAACTTTTCCTTCTCACTCAGTATATAACTAATGTCAGTGTTCGGTGTTATGGGGCACGCTGCTGATCTTTCAGATGTCACATGAAACCAAGGTCCTGACCACATGTGGACATTAAAGAACCTGTAGCACTTTTCACGAGACTATGGGCCTCTATGTCTTGGCCAAATTCCAGTTTATGTAATTACAATCTGTCTACTTAAACTTCCCCCTGTACTTTCAACTAGACACAGTATTCTTCACTTCCTGTCCTCAATTGTTGTGATGTTGCTGCACATTATTACACAGTTGGTGCATTTAACTCCTGTGCTGACTGATTTCAGTTGCAGACAAACTGATTTCTGCTTTATAGACCAAGTCCTGAGGTACTTATTCAGTCCTCAGAAGGATGAAGTAAGAACAGAGACAAAATGTAGATAAAAACTGAGGACAAGACCACTCCTCTCACAGGAAAAAAAAAGAAAGAAAGGAAAAAAAAACATGGAAAGGGAAGAAGGGAAGATTTCCCCACCTGACCTTCTTGTGGGGATCAGATACTTTCATAAGGAGGTCCTGTGCTTCCATCACAGCATCTCTAAACTGCAACAAACTTCTGGTCTGTGGCAGTGCATATCCATGGGAGACATTTGAACTTATATTAAATTTTAAGTCGACTTTGGGGGGACCCTACAAAGTTGACCTAGAGCGTCCACACACCTAGAGCGTTGACTTGTAGGGGCTAGGGGAACCTTAGACTGGTCCACGGTGGCGGGGGGGCACTCCTTGCCAACTGCCAGGGGGCTCAGCCTTTGCCCCATTGGACCTGGGTACAATGGGGCAAAGGGGGACAGGGACCCTGGCAGGGCATAGGGGCAGGGTGGGCAGGGCTCTGCCCTGCCCTGTGAGGGGGCATGCCGGGGGCATGCTTAGAGTCGACTTAGGGCTACTCCAGGTCTACACTGACTTAAGTCGACTTTAGAAAGTCGACCTAAGCCAAAAGTCGACTTAAAATGAGGTTTTAAAAAGTCGACTTAATTTTCCTTAAGTTGACTTAAGGAAAGTGTAGTGTAGACACAGAGTAAATTAAGTCGACTTAAGCAAGCTTAAGTCGACTTAATTTACAAGTGTAGATGCACCCTTTGTGGCTATCTGCAGGTGGGAAGGGCTATGCCAAAAAGATACTACAGATCTAGCTTCTCTTTTTTCCCAAATAGTACCTGTGGGGCTTAGAAGAGAGGTAATATGTATTACTTGCACCTTTCCCTACTGTTCACTTCTGTCATCAGCCAACCCAATCTCAACACTTTCGCCAAGCGTGGGCACTGGATACAGGGAAATGGTGATGGTTTGGGGGGCAGCTGACTCCCCACTTCCATATAGACCTATCTATGGGATAGATGATCCCACCCTCCAACAGGATATCAGGATTGGGCCCCATAGACCATATTTTGTGTACACTCAATTAGCAAACCAAAATCTGTAGAGTGCTTTAGGACCCATCAGGATAAAGGACTCAGTTCAAAATCATTATGCAAAATTTGTATTTTAAACCATTCAAACTAGAGTGAAGTTTCATGTATTTCTAAACAGTATAAACAGAAACATGTTACATTTTGATGTCAGTCTTTAAAAAGAGCACAATAGTTATAAAACAGGATTTCTTAAAATTTCCTTAGAGAATAGTGGACTTTCAAAGAACAATTAAAAGTAACCCTATTATTGACTAATAAAAATATTCAGTGATATTCCCTAATATTTAGTTCAGTTTAAGTTATTGTCTAATGTCAATCTTCACATGAACTAAAAATATGCTATTTATTGGGCTGGAAAGAGGTCTTGATTTACAATTATGCCTTGATGGATTACCTGAAAGTGCAACCTTCAGGCAAACTGTGATTAACTTGACCAAAGACATCTGGGAGAGCCATCTATGGCCTAAAATTATGACCTTGGTATTCTGGGCTGAAACTAGATACCATTTAACTTGCATTGCTGGAACCTCTAGCACAGAGGCTTTTGTTTAGTATTCCAACAAGTTTTTTTAGTTTCAGCAGTTCAGCAGAAACACCTCGTGTGACATTATGTGCAGGGGGAAAAGGGCTCCCATTTCTTTAGAAACAAAACTCAAAATCCTCCATTTTGCATGAATAAAGGAGCAAAACCAATTAATAGCCTAATGATTAGCAAATGCTGTAGACACACGTCTGGACTGCAGATAGCAGGATTTATGAAGTTAAATATAAAAGTATAAATCTTAAAAGCCATGTGCTTGTAATTAACTCATGTTTTACCCCTGGATACTGTAAAATCACAACATGCTGTCAGAGCCCATTTTCTGATCCTGTTATCAGCACAGAATAAAGGTTTCCATTAAATGCAAAACATATTTACAGGTGCTAAAACAGCTATTTGGAACAGTGGGAAACTGGCTACTTTTTGTTCTCTGGAATGGAATTTCATGATTTTATATTGGTGAATTAATCTCACAACAAAGGGGAACAGAGCAATTCTGTTCTTCTATTGAAACAGACTGTAGAATTTGAAAAGAAATGCCATAAAAACCCTCTCTGAATGCAGGAAATACAATATTGAATGTTGCAGCCTTTTGGCAACAAAACTATCTACTGGTGAACTCTCACATGATGAAGCTCTAGCTACAATGAGGTAGACTGAAAGACCTGAATTGTTTCAATGGTCAATGTGCAAATTACATTCCTGGACATTGTGAAGATATGTACCAGAGTTAGGTGTCCTGATTTTATAGGGATAGTCCCCATACTTGGGATTTTGTCTTATAGAGGTGCCTATTACCTCCCCTTCCCTACTCCCTTTCCAATTTTTCATTCTTGCTGTCTGATCACCCTAACCCATGTTCACCTATATGAGAATTTATTGTTACTAACTTCTTTTGCAGAAGTTCTGACAAAGCCTACTACCTTAGAATTTTGAAAACCCCTGGCAAAGCAATGTTTCATAGTCAACTTCTTAAAGCATCACTGGATTTTTTCCCACCATTGTCACATGATTGTGTACAGGTCTGGCCTAAGGATTTTGGATAGCTTTAACAAAATGGTTCTTTGAGACACAACCCAACTAAACTGATGCATTTACATGACAAATGGGTTGTGTTAGCAGGGGGAAAGCCCTAATGATATCCTTTTCCAGCTTCAAGCTGCTGAAATTGAACTGAGCTATGCACTTTTTAGCTTTTTAAATCCCTGTCATATTGGATTCCACTTTAAAACCTAGCTTTCATCCAACTCATTATTCTGAAGCACTTGAATGCAATTTCCCCATTTTTCAACAAGTTGTACTGAGGACTCTGATTCTAGTTCATCTACTGCTCCCAGATTATTTGCCATATCTGGGGAAACTGGGTTCTAGACTAACATCTCTGGCTATGTCTACACTTGCACTTTTAAGTCGACTTTAACTAAGTCGACTTAGTGTGTCTACACTTAAAATTAAAGTCGACTTAAAGGGGAATGTACAAAGTCGACCTAGAGCGTCCACACTGGATGCTCTAGGTCGACTTTGTGGGGCTAGGGGGACCTTGGGCAGGTCCACGGTGGCAGGGGGGCACCCCCTGTGTGCAATGCGGCAAAGGGGGACAGGGACCCTGGCAGGGCATGTGCACAGAGTGTGATGCTGTCTGGATTTAGGGAAGCATTTCTATTATTTTCAATGGATATCTCATAAATGCTATAATCCATAGGAACTATGTCATGTTTGGTATCAATAGAAAGGTAGTAATTTGCTGGGAATGATTATATAGTTTATGTCTAGAAATTCTATTTCAATTAGAAGTTAGGAATATGGTGTTATATCCATACTTTAACTTATGTTGAAACCATTGTGTCCTTAATGTTTAGGAATGTGCCAGGACAATGGTCCCAGGGAGTTACCTGATGAGCCATTAAAGAAATATGGTTTTAAACCATTTTGTCCTAATGGCTCATCAGGTAACTCCCTGGGACCATTGTCCTGGCACATTCCTAAACATTAAGGACACAATGGTTTTAACATAAGTTAAAGTATGGATATAACATCAAATTCTAACTTCTAATCGAAATAGAATTCCTAGACATAAACTATATAATAATTCCCAGCACATTACTACCTTTCTATTGATACCAAACATGACATAGTTCCTATGGATTATAGCATTTATGAGATATCCATTGAAAATAATATAAATGCTTCCCTAAATCCAGACAGCGTCACACCCTGCCCACATGCCCTGCCCTTTGGGGAGCATGTCAGGCTCCCCCTGTGCTCCCCCCCACAGGGAGGGCATTGGTGTAGTCCTGGGGTAGCCCTAAATTGACTTAGGGCTACCCCAGGGCTACACTGGCTTAATTCGACTTTAAAAAGTCGAATTAAGCCTTAGGTCGAGTAGAAAGGTGGTTTAATAAAGTCGTCTTAATTTTCATTAAATTGACTTTATTTTCCTTAAGTCGACTTAAGCAAGCTGCTTAAGTCGACTTAAGCAAAGTGTAGTGTAGACGCAGGGCACATTAAGTCAACTTAAGCCAAGCTTAAGTCGACTTAATTTACCAGTGTAGACGCAGCCTCTGTGGTGAGGAGGGTTAGCATAGAAATTCTACTTAAAGTGGCCCAAACCAAGAGGGAGAGTCTTCAAATCAGGAAATTTAAGCTCCTAAGCAAGAACACTCCAAAAAGTAGCTAAAACATTTAAAATGATAAATGAGTGATTCATTGTTCCTGAGTCTAATGGATTAGTGATTCATATGATTCTTCAGGACACTTGGCCACATTTTCGGAAATGCTCAGCATGTCGCAGCGTGACACGTGTAGTCAGATTTCCGTGGAGCTCAGCACCTGAGCTGTTCTGACAATCTGACTCCAATTGTGGCTGCTAAACATTTCTGAAAATTCTGGGCAATTGTGGCTTTAAGTAACTGAACTTGCAGGGACAGGCCTATGTCAGTCAAACCTATATCACTGTCAGATAAGAATGTTCTAGTGTTTGGCAGACTATAATCAGATTAAATTTTACTGAATGGCTGAATCTTGTATGACACCATAATGTAGTTAGTTTTGTCACTGAGGGCTGGATGCTTTAGGCTGTGAGGGTGAGAAAGGCGATATTACTTGCAAGAAACAGATGGGGAAGCAGCCAGGCTCCTGCTCTCATGGCTGCTGCCCCACACCTAGACCTGCTGGGTGGGTGTAGTGCCACAGGCTCTTGGTCTCCATGGTGATGGTGCCAGGCCATGGCAGAGGCAGCCATGCTGCTGCTGTTGCTTGGGGTGGCTGAGGCCCTGGTGCAGGTGCTGTGGAGCATCCCTCTATGCAACACTGGGGACTATGGGTCAGAGACAGAGGAGCTGGTCTAGAAGTGCTACCCAGGGGGCTGAGGGGATGGGGCAAAGGATGGAGGGTGTCCCCAAAGGGGTGTAAGTAGGAGTGGGGAGATCTATCTGTTTTTGTTGTTAATAAAGACACTTGACAAAGATAATATAGACATGAGCTAAACTGTGAACTTGTTAATGATTAAACGGTTAACTGATATAATTTTAATAGTTTAAAGAGGTATTTTGTTAAATGATATTTACATCCTTACACTGGACCACAGAAATACATTAGCAGGTGAACAACAAACAGAGTCCTATGGCACTTTTAAAGACTAACAGATTTATTTATCGCATGAGCTTTCGTGGGAGAAAATTAGCATTAGCAGGTGACGATTCATCTCAGAGGCAGAAAGAGAAAGGAAAAAAAAGACCAGAAACATCTTACTTTAACTCGATCTATGTCTTATTGCTATCACCCATCTTGAACAATAACTTCCCAAACATACAGACATCATGCCAACAATGGACACATCTAACCCAATATTGATATCAGTGTGGCAAATTTTTCTTTTTACTCATTTGTCTCTACTAGAATACTGTATTGTAATAACTTCTTCTATTTACAGAAGCTGGGAATGGGGAACAGAGGTTCTATTCTATGCATTCTATTAATTCCCTCTGAAACACTTGACATTAACCACTGTCAGAAGACAGGATACTGGTCTAGATGAACCATTGGTCTCACTCAATATGGCCATTCTTTTGTTCTTATATTATCTGTGGCTGATGCAGTATTACTCATTTGGCACCAAAAAGTTGTTTATTTTATTTTTGCGGTTTTCCTATTTTGATTGCAAACCAGTATAACATACCGTTGAAAAAAACAATTCAGTTACATTATATTTTTCATTTCCGTTCTGCGGGATCAGTTAGACCATTTATGAAAAACAATTATTTAAAAAGTGGGTTGACTATCCAGGGCTTTTATTCTTATTGCAACATTATCAACATCGGTATGTATCCCTCTTGTTTGACTCACTCCACAGACAATAACAGATCTCCTGAGGACAGAGAGTATTTGAACAGAAAACCTATTTGAAATACTCATTGGCTATGTCTACACTAAGAAACCTAAGTCGACCGTAGTAAGTCGCCTTTATCAAGTTGACTGTAAGTCGACTGTACCAAGTCGACGTAGAGAGTCTACACAACACTCCCAAGTCAACTTAAGGGAGACTTCATCAAGTCGACATAGAGAGTCTACACTAAGCTATTAAGTCAACTTGGAAGGGGTTGCCGGGGTGCATTGTGGGAAGTGTGGCAGCAGAGACGATCTCCCCTCCCCAGGCCATGCCTTCAAAACAGGAAGTGGGCTCAGCCCCTTCCCATTGTATCTGGCAACTCAGAGCCTGAGCAGACCATGGATCTGCCTCTTCTCCTTCTCTTCTCTACCTAATCTGAGCTCATAGTAGAACTTTATGCTCAAGGTGTTTGGCTGTCAGACGTTTGTACAGCCAGTCTCTGCCAGAGATCAGGCAGGGCCCCGATCTCGCTTGAAGTTCTTCAAGAAGGAGAGCTCCAGGCAAAAAGCCCCAAATCATTTGACTTGGGGGGTGTTGGAGAGGTGCATCATGGGAAGTGTGGCAGCGTGGCAGCAGAGACGGTCTCCCCTCCCCCTGCCATGACCCAAAACAGGAAGTGGGCTCAGCCCCTTCCCATTGTGCCTGGAACCTCGGAGCCTGAGCAGGTCATGGATCTGCCTCTGTTCCAGCGCTTTGTCGGCCAGCTGAGCAACACCTGCCAGCTAGTGGTAAGGCGTCTTCAGCTGTGGAGCAGGCCTATCCGACAACATGCCAGCGCAGAGGAAGATGACAGCCTGCCCCTCTCCTCCCTCACCCAGCTGCCCCAGCAACCTGCCATGGGCACTGCACCGCGCTCCATGCCTCATCACCTCTGGGTATGGGAGACCCACAGCGACTGGTGGGAGTGGATCGTCCTCACCACCTGGGACAACGACCTGTGACTGCAGAGCTTTAGGATGAGCAAGCAGACCTTCCTCGAGCTTGTCCACAAGCTCACCCTGGTTCTGCAGTGCATGGACACCCGACTTTGACCCACCCTGCCCGTAGACAAGCGAGTGGCCATCGCCATGTGGAAGCTGGCAACCCTGGACTCCGACCACTCCATGGCCCAGCAATTTGGCATCGGGAAGGCCATCATTGGGACCACTTGTTCAGTGCTGACTCACAGGAAAAGAGGGATAGCTAATGTCACCAATATAACTTTGCACAACATCTGCATTTTACTTGTAGATCTCCCATCCAAGCACTGACCCTACTCAGCTTTTAAGATTTGACCAGAGCAGGTGTTTTAGCTGCAGCCAAAGACAGTACAACAGAAGGTTAATGTTTTATAATATTTGTTCCAAAATGTCAGAAGATAAAAGGCAGCAGAGTGAAGAAATGTTCTAAATAAATACAACAGAGGTTTCCGATAAAATAATATATTTTAAAAGATACACTGCAGTAAAGGAATGTTCTTCTAAAAGAATACTTAGCATATTATGCAAAAAATCCATGGGACACACTGATCAGGGAGTTCAAGTATTATTTGATATCAGAAGCAAGAGAGAGCTTCAAAATATAATTATATGGCAACCTTTCAAACTCCAGAGTATTGTTTCAAAAAGCTGTACAGTTTAAGGTCAACATCTATCAAAGTCATTGAATTTAAAATAATCCAAACAAAAAATAAAGAATAATAAATTAAATAAGACTTGACGCTTGGTTGCTGGAATAAAAACAAAAATGATGCCAAACTTTTAATTAAAAGAGCTATGGAAAAATTCCCCCCCCAAAAGTCTTCTCAAATTATGAAGTTAAATCTTAAAGGAACAAAAATTGCTATTAAAATCAGTCTGAGCCTTAGAATTTCTATAGCAATTCTGCTGCCTCAAATGAGAGATGATAATTGGTTTGGTCTGCCAAATGGATTCTTTCATTCAAGTGTCCATTAAGACAACCTTGAAAAATGATAAGGATAATGTCAAACATGTAGGTTGAACTATTAAAAAAAGTCATGAGGATTTAGACACATATCATTCACTAAGGAAGTTATGGGGTAGTAGTTATGACAACTGGGTTTAATTCCTGAATTTGCCACAGATTTCCTGTGTGACCCTAAACAAGTCATTTCATCTACAGCATGCTGTGTCTCAGCTCTCCATCTGGAAAACTGGTAGAATACTCTCCTAACTTTCAGGAGTGTTCAAATTCCAAAGGGGTAGCCGTGTTAGTCTATTGTAGAAAGACAAAAGAGTCTTGTGG
>ML685776.1:8858627-8964762 GCA_007922175.1 Pelusios castaneus
GTCTGACGAAGTGGGATTTTCTCCCATGAAAGCTCATGCGATTAATAAATCTGTTAGTCTTTAAAAGTGCCACAAGACTCTTTTGTCTTTCAGGAGTGTTGTGAGGACAAATGATTGTGAGGCAATCAGGTACTGTGGGAATGTAGGCCATTTGAGTGTCGATGTGGATAGTTTTTAAGGAAGATCCCTAATTCAACTGTAACTCTCCCACCAACACCATACTGATGGACTGTAACAAGAACAACAACAGCCTTCCCCTACCCTAAAGATGATATAGAATGAAAAAAGGGCAAAGGAAGCAAGTAAATAAAAACAATACTTGAAACAAATGAACAGTTACTGTATATTTTGCTAGTCAGTTACTGTATATTTTCTGCTGAACACTGGAAAATGACTAATGTCCCCAAGTCCTCACAACAAATTATGTGGTCTCTCAAAAGTGGATGGTTATGTTAACTCAATATAATCATTAAAAAAAAGAGAGACGCTTTAATACTGAATCACCAAACACAAAGAAACATTGTACTCTATAAAACAGAAGAGTAAAAAGTGTGTGTGGGGGGGGGGGAGTGAGGAACCCCCCTTTGGCAATAGAAAGTTAAGTGGAGGAATAATGGAAACAAAATAGGTTTTTATATTCAAAATCAAAGAAAAACAAACATAGAGAAACTGGCCTTGGAGAAATTCCAAATGGAAGAAATCAAATGTCAATTGATGAGACTATATACTTAACATTAAACTTTTCTTGCACACCTGGCTAACAATGCAAATTGTTTCTGTGGAGCTTTGCAAAGCCTTACACTGGAGAGAATGAGTAGATGAAGGTCTATGAGAATAAATAGTTGAGTGATTAACCCCTTGCTTTAATCCTCTGTGTTTATATCTTGGTTTTGAGAGATTCTGAGCATTCACAGCTCCAAATGAATTCACTTAAAGTTTTGGGCACTCACAACTTCTGTAAATTAGGACCACAGTATCTCAAATTGAGCCCCCAAAAATGGGGCACCCAAAATGAGTGGGCACTTCTGAAAAATGTGATCATAATACAGAGGATGAAATAAATGCCTGAATCACTTCAAACACTTTGCCAGAAATTACTGGTTTTTTGTCATTTACTCGTCTACATCATATACTTCAAAGAATTTCCACTCATTAAAACAACTGTGTCTTGATCCAGTTTTGTTCTGCTCATTGTTTTTTTTGCATTTAAATGACCAGAAGTTATCATTACTGAAGCATCTTTGAAGCATTGAACAGATATTGTTCTCTCATATTAGAATAAGAATTATGTATCATCTCTGAGGTTTAGTCATCCAGAGGATGATAAAACTGTATTATTACATAGAAGAAAGCTTACAGTGGGGTTTAATGTAGTTGAAAACTTTACCCTGGGATTTCCAGATATGCTAATAAAAGAATAGGTACAAGGAAGCTTTGTGTAGAACTGGGGCAGAATTTTACCTTAGTGCTCAGGAGAATACTAGGTTGGGAAACTGGATACAGCCTTGCTGGCTGTCAACATCTGCTGAGTAGGGTCTTGCGGGTTGGAAATATAATTAAGGTGAGACACACAGGAGTAATATTGACACTGATGTTTATTTCTGACACAGCTCAAAAGATTACTTCACCTGTCACATGACCCTTGCCACAAAATATATAATGTTCAATAAAGAAACAATGTATTTGGAATGCTCCTAGGTAGTGACCTTTTAAGCAGTTCATTAGAGTACTTGGACTACAGCAGATAGTTTGGAGCTTACCTGATCATTTTTTAATGATCACATAGCTTTTCCATATCACCTATCCCACAGCCCTACTCTTATATCTCCCAGAACCATCCCACTCTGCCTCTTTGCTCCTTCTCAAGAGAATCTAAAGAGTAACAGAAGGGTTTTGCACTACTCATTCTTCTGAAAAGTGGTATAATAAGGATGGCAATTTTGGCCAATATAAGGCTATCAGTTATGCAATTATAAGAAGACGTGGATGTCAATGCAGAATGAATGCAGTGTTTGACAACAGGTTGGGAAGGGCAGGAATGTTTGACAGAAGCTTGTAGGTAGATTTAGTGGCAAAACTTAATCATGGTTGTGTTTACAACTGATTTCACCCACAGATGACTTCAAATGCATTCCATTTCTAAAAACAACTATCCTTTGTGTTTATATATATATATAGATATATATGCTGCAGAAGAAGAATAGTGTCACATTTTCACCTGGACTGGACCTAAAACATCTAAAGCTGCTTGCTTTTAAGTTTGGTTGCCTAAAATTTAGACAATTCCATATCATTTTAGGGTCTGATTCTGCAACCTTTGTGTGCAATAATACAGTGCATATCTACATTGCCATAACATGCTTGCAGCTATGCCCTTCCCCCTCATGAGGTCCCAGATCCCAGGCTCTTAACCCTGCCTGGATATCTACGCTTCAGTTTTATAGCCCCACACCCTGAGCCCCACAAGCCTGACTCAACTGACCAGCCAGCGGCAGGTGTTTTATTGAAGTGCAGGCATATCACAGACTACTTGGGTGAGTAAGAGTCTCAGGATTGGTCACTAAGTGAAGTTTTGAAAACTATAATACATTAATAACTTCCACATGCTATGAAAATTTTTCTAGAGCCTTAATCCATGAGCCAGATCATCAACTGGTATGAATCAAAGTGCCCCCAGTGTCTTCGGTAAAGCTAGACTAATTACACCGACTGAGGATCTGCCCCCATGTTTTTATCTTAGCAAATCAGAAAATAATATTACTCAGTTGTGCCAGAAATATTTGTGGAAGTAATATTGATAAATAAATTCTGGTCACTGAAGGTGAGTGTGTTAATGAATCTGGTGACTGGAAAGGGTGGTACAAGGGCCTGTTTCTAGTTTTTAATGATTAGCCCACGCATTACCTGCAAAGCAAGACTAGAAATTAAAAGTACTGAGCAATGTAGACCACTTCTGAGGAAGGTGAACTAAATTTTCCAAGGATATAGCGTGAAAACGTCATCATTCCAAGGAAAACCTCCACAAAATAAATATTAGGTTTATGGAAGTATTTTTAATCACTTTTTTGGAGTTTAATTATGTGGAGACTATAATGCTGTTTTATGAGTTATTTTTTCAATAGTGTCATTTATTACTTTTTCTCTTTTCAAAAAATGTCTTTAGACTCCTGCCAAAAAAATCTTAAATCTTTTTTGTGTATGTTAAAACAGAGAGCTTGGCAAGATGGTACTGAAATAACAAGTAATAGCCGTTTCAAGATAGGGTCAATCAATTCCAGGGAAGGCTGTTTATTAGATTATGTACAGTCCTTTTAGGAATAAAAACTTTCAAAGTGCTCTTAGTTTAACAAAAGATTTTTTTCATCATCTGGTTAGAATTTTTGTATCAGTTAGTTTGCACTGCTGCTATTTCCTCTGCGTGTGTTCTGCAAACCCTGGAAGGATACATTCGTTATTTTGCAGAAGTCAGGAATGAGATGCAATTATGGGGGACTAAGCAGAAGATAGATAACATCTCCTTCCCGCCAGCATAGAAGGCATTCTGTCTGGACCTGGAGGCAGCTGATCAGATCTGAGCCGGAGTATTCAGAAAGAACCTTAGCAGTCTATTAGCTGGATTTGTTTGTTTAGAAAGAAAGCATTGTATTATTTGGTTATTCTAACAGGATCTGCTAAGCAAGTGCTGGTCTCAACATAACGTATTTCAAACACATACAGACTAGACTGTTCATGTGAAGTGGCTAAATACTGTGCCTGTCTCCACCTTAGCATGTAACAAATATTACACAAGCTTTTAAAGGCCAATGTACTTTTCACATTTCCCTATAACTCATACCTAGAGATCAGATGAGTGTTATGTTTGAATGAGAGCAATTTCTGGTCATTTGCCTGAATCCTGCATTTATGCTTTCTTTGGCCTAATCTGGTTCACTGTTCCCTGGCTGGCTGCCAATATTAACATAGCATGTGGGCACCAGATTGATTTACCTATAGCTTTCTACTTCAAAAGGACTATTTTTCTCTCCCTCCCAGAGTTTATCTTGAAGGTGGAGCTATAGTCTATTTAATTAAATATCTTTGGAAATACATATTTACTGTTTATGCACCGTCCAATTAATGTGTTAATATCTGTGATGTGTCAGATAAGCTGTTTAAAAGTTAGTCAATAATGTCAAGTTCAAAGAGAATGTACGAATTTATATTTATTGTTACTAGCATCTTAGCTTTTGTCCTTACAGTAAAAGAAATCAACAGTGAACCGATACATAGACTTGGGTTTTTTAAAGGTGTATTATACCCTTTAATTTTCACATGTGCCACTGAGATGATGTATGATTCTTGATAGTGAGGGGGCTCAGTTTAAAGGTTCGGGGGGGGGGGCACACAGGATCACCTCACACGTTGCCTCTGAAGGAGCAGCAGCAGAGTCAGTAGTGCCATGCATTGGTGAGAGAGTACCTCAGAGAGCATTTCATGGCATCTGGGCTCCACAGGCAAGGAATGGCTCCAGGGACCATCACCTGGGCTCCTTGGAGGAAGAGGCAAAAGGGCATCAGGGCTGCAGCTCAGAGTGGTACCACCCGCATTGCCTGGGGAGCACCTGGCTGTGCAGAGGTGGCCCGACTTGCGGAGTAGAGCGGGGCAGAGAGAGCTGCCAGGCAATCAGCAGCACCCCGGTTCCCACTAGCCTCCGAACTGCCAGCTCCTGGCAGGAAGTGATGGTTTTCAAACTGTGTGCCCCTGAGGCCTCACCCTCTGCATCCTGCTAATCCTGAGGATCCATAGGAAAAGGGAGGCCTGAGTCCTGGGATGTCTATACTACTTCCTGGTCCCCTCACTTCATGAAATCACAGCTGTTGATGGAGTCACGCTATCATTGGTGGAGACCTCCAATAGTTCCTCTGTAGCATTGCGAAGGGATCCAGACTGAGTTAATATTGCTCCAAGACAGCTAGAGGCAGGAATGTGCAGCAGGCCCTCAACACCTTTGCGGAATTAGGCCCCGAGTTTTTTTGAAAGGGTAAGGTTAGTGTTTCTCATTTGGTATGTCTCAACCCTTAGGAGGCTTGCAAGGTGCTGAAATTTTATTAAAATTGTAAAGTAAAGAAAATAAAGTTTTCAGTATAACTGTGGGATGACCAAAACCTTCCGAGTTTGTGAGATCAAAATTTGGTGGTTGTAATACCAGTAGTAGTAGCTCCTCCCCTTTTAAGTCTACGTAGGTGATCTTCTCCCATTATCTCAATCCTTGCACACCTTCACTCTTCAAGGTCAAGTGTTTTCTGTCAGCTTCTACACACACACACACACACACACACACACACACACACACACAAATGATATAAACTTATCACCGATACCTTTTCATTCTTACAATAAATGTGAGGAGACAGAAAATTTCTGACTTGGAATAAGGGGTCAATAGCCTAAAAAGATTGAGAAACACTGAGCTAGAACAGCGACAGAGTTTTTGTTGATTTCAGTCAGTCAGGAGGCGTTCAGCAAAATAGGAGAATAAGTTGCTGGAGATGTTCTCATGCTAACAGAGAAAATATGTTTGATGTATATTTATAGCAGTATTTAAAAGACTTATTTATAATAGTTATTTAAATGTTTGACTCACCAGGTAAGTAGGATAATTTATTTATGGGTGGAACCTCGTAAGATTCAGACTGCAGGGAAGCTATGTGGTTACCATCACCAAAGCACTATTCTGTAGGAAAATGCCCATTTATTTTTGTGGAGAAAAAGTTCAGAATCCTTCCTGACTCATGCTGGTGGCCAGCTGAAACACTGAAACAAGAACTTTTAGGAACGTAAGACATAAATCGGAAGTGAGCCTATAACAGGGTAAAGCAGTGGGCCTGGGAGCAGGGCCCAGGAGGACTCCTGCCCTCCCCCTGCTGGCCAGAGGACAACCCCGCATGGGGTGGACCTAGGAACTCCAGGGGTGGAGCCAAGGGGAGAGGGGGCCATATAAAGGGACGGACCAATGCTCAAGAGGGGGGAAACTCCTAGGAGGGGGACAGAGCTGCCACCAGAGCCTTCCAAGCAGTGGAGGGACCAGCCCCAAGAGCAACGCCCCTGGGAAGACCCTACCGGCTCTCCAGGTGAAACAACAGAACCCTGGGGCAACCAGGAGGGAGGACCCCCACTGTACTATCCCCCAGGAGAGGACCTGGAGGAGCTACCCTTAACAGAGCCCCCAGAGAACCGGGAAGAGGAGCCAGCCCAGAACAACCCCTATGATTTAGAAGAGCTGCCCTCAGCGGAGGACCCGGAGGGTCCCTGTGACCTGGAGGAGCTATGCTTAGTGGAGGAGCTGCCGGACCTGCTGCCAGCTGATGCAGAAGGCCTGACTGGCCTGCCTCTGGGGACGTACCCTGACCTTTACCCCGAGGATTGGACAACGAGGTATGCGGGCAGGGATAAGGAGGAAGCAGCCCAGGGGCAGCGGATTATGGTCTGGCTGAGCTGTGGGAAACAGGGTGCGGTTGTAGCCCCACTAACTCCAGTGGCAGACCTCTCTGTTGCTGGATAGGGCCCTGGGCTGGGATGTAGTGGTGTTAGGTGGGCCTGTGTCCCCTTCCTTTCCCCTCCCTTCGCACCTAGGGAGCTTCTCTCAATCCCTAACCACCCGGAGTTCTCAAACCCCTGCTAAAAGGCTTGTGGCTTCTGTGCCTGCCCCGCCACACCTGGGGCCGGGGGTGCAATTCACTCTTGTGCCTGCCCTGCCCTGCCTGGGGGCTGGAGGGAGGGGGGAATTGACTCTTGTGCTTGCCCTGCCCTGCCTGAGGGCCAGGGGCCACTGACCATTGTGTGTTTGCCTCACCCTGACTGAGGGTTGGGAGGCCACCAATTCCCGTGCCTTTGCCTCGCCCTGCCCGAAGGCTGAGAGGCCACTGACCATTGGACCTTTGCTTCGCCCTGCCTGAGGGCTGGGAGGCCACCAACCGTCATGTGTTTGCCTCGCCCTGCCTGAGGGCGGCGGACTACAGGACCAAGGGGGCTGCCCGGTCCAACTCGGGAGCCGGAGCTGCCCCGCGGAACGGACTTTGTTACAGAGCCCAATTGGAAGTGAGCCCCAGAGCTCTTGAGCTTGCCCCCTACCATCACACGCATACAACCATACATTTGCACCTCATAAATTTGTCCACTCTCCCTTAAAACTAATTAAATTGTTTGCTCCCACAACTCCTATTGAGAGAACCTCACCCTTCTGATAAGCCTCACCCCCCTGTTCCAGAACCTTACCTTCTGATGATTAGAAACCTTCTTCTAATTTCCAGCCTCAATTTGTTCATGGAAAATCGTATCCATTTGTTCATGTGCCAAATTGGACATTAGCTTAAATAGCTTTTTGCCCTCCCTGGTATTTATCCCCTGTCCCTCCAGTATATTGGCTGAAAGAGCAATCAGTTCCCATTTCAGTCTTCTTTTTGATAGACTAAACAAGCCAAGCTCTTTTAGTCTCCCCTTAAATGACAGACCTGCCATTCTTTTCATCACCCTAGTAACTATGCACGTGTCAGTCTAAATTCACTTTTTCTTGAACAGAGGTGATCAAAATTATGTACAGTATTTTAGATGAAGTCTTACCAGTGCCTGTACAATGGAATTAATACTTCCCTAGCTCTCTAGAAATGCTTCACCCAATACATCCTACATTGCATTTTTCTGTTTCATATCCACATGACATTGATGGGGTACAGTCACCTTGTGATCAACCCACTTCGAAAGCAGATTGGAAATTTGAGTGCAGATTTTATTTTGGAAGTTCTAGACTTCTTTTGAATATGGATCCTTTTACTTGTTCTGCTACCTGTACTTTAATGTCTATTGGCATCGTTATATGTGTGTTATTTGTCTGCAAGTAACCCCTCAGGACAGTATAAATATACCTACTTATGTTGTGTGCTGGAGCAAAACTATGTGTGTTATAACAGCTGGTGTTCCACCGTCTAGTGAGTAAACATTATTTCCAGGGGTTAAAGTGGATTGGAATAGCTCCAACGTATGTTTGCTGCTTATAAAGCTAAGGGCTTAGATATCATTCCCCCTGTAATACAAGTCTAAAATATGTAATACAAGTCTAAAAACTGAAGAAAAATAGCTTGTCGTCATGGGAAAAATCTGTATATCTTGAATCTTGCATTTATGATTGAGTTTTTAAAACTCTCAATGTTTGTATAAACAGGGCAATATTTCTTTGTTTCCAGGGACAATCACCGTAACTTTATAGTCTATGAATGCCATGTGCATTTTATACAATATATGCTCCATTAAAATAGTAGGGGAACATATGAAAACCTAAGAAGGATACTGTAATATGATATTCTGGTGTCACAGGATGATCACGCCCTCCAAGGGGTGATTGACTCCCTGCTTTGATCTGTGCCTAACTTCCTCTCTGGCCATGGGAATTCTTCAATTTGCTCTCCCAAGAGAGCACATGTGAGCACATGTTGTGGTAAGGCCAATTGGGAAAGGGGTCACGACTATGAAATTAGCTCCTTTCTGCTCAACCAGAGATAAACCTGCACAGGAGGCTTTTAGGGAGGGAGAAAGTTGGGAAACACCAGCAGTTTGAATTCTGGATGAGACCAGTTCTCTGCAAGCAGGACTGGGGCTCTGGAGTCCGGAATGGCTGTGTTGGAAAACTCTAGTGAAGAACCCCAGGGAAAGCCTAGAAAAGAGAGGGACAAGATAGGTAGAGATCATAGGAAACAAAAGAACACGGAAGGCTGGGTTAAGGGTAGACACCTCTTCACAGTGTAGACTCTCAGGACCCATAGTAGGGGGAGGGTGGGTATGGGCCCCTCATTGCTGCCACCTAGAGAAGTAATATAGAGACCCTTGTACTGAGGGGTAAAAGGCTGTTATCCCAGGAAAGCTGAAAGACAACTGAAGCCCGGTAATCAAGGACTGAAGTGCTTGACTGTCAAAGGCCTTCTTGGTTTTTATTTGGACTTTTGATTAGGTCAGAATTCCAAACCACTAGACTAAAAAAAGTGAAGCATGTAAGAGATAAAACTGAGGCATGGTTGTGCATCTGATGCTGAAGAGATAAGCCATAACCTTCTCACAGAGAACAGTGTACACTTTCTCATTCTTTAAGTGAAAAGGACTAAAAATATTTGCAGAGCTAAAGTTATCCTCATTCTGCAATTGAGCAGCAGTGAAGACCCACTAAACAGACCCAGAAGTCGATCAATTAAAACCACCTCCAGAAAAAGTATAGTGCTGTGTTAATGGGTATGCATTTCCCATTGGCACAGTGTAGTGGAGACGGTGTGTTGAACAGAAGTTAGGAAGTCAGCATAAGAGAACTGGGAAAATACTGCAGAAGAAGCAAGAGGAAAAAAAAGATGGCCATGAATATTTGTGGAAATAAAAAAACTGAATTAGCTTCAACTGTGTCCCTTTTGTGTTTGCTTTCCATACATATTCTACTGAATAAGTTTATTGTCAGGAATGTTCATGAAAATAGCATATTATAATAATGATAATTATTTCTATTGTAATGTTCAAAGGCCCAGTCAGCATATAGGCCCCATTGAGCTAGAAACTGCTTAAAGCCTTAGAAAGAAATGGCTCTTGTCCCCAAAAGTTTATTATCTAAGATGACAATATAGAGGAAACAGATACCATCAAAATGTGTACAAGTGGATAGACAGAAAGAAAAACTTTGTTAAATAATTAAGGTTGCTACAGACATCGTGGGTCTGATACAAAAAGACAAAAGTAAGAAAATGAAAAGGTAGCTCACCTAACAATCTCCATCTTGAAGCACTGGCACACACCTTGTTGCTACCACGCTCCACAGACCATGCAACACAACACAAACTTCCGCTTCTTAGGGTGCGTCTATACTTACAAATTAAGTCGATTTAATTTAATCTGTGTCTACACTACATTTTCCTTAAGTCAACTTAAGGAAAATTAAAGTCGACTTTATAAAACCTAGTATAAAGTCAACTTTACTGGCTAAATCGACTTTATTAAGTCGACTTAGCCAGTGTAGATGCAGATTAGCCCTAAATCGACTTAAAGGGCTCCAGGGCTCCCCCACTGCCCTCCCTGCCAGGGTGGCTGGCCAAGTGTAGACATAGCCTTAAGGATGAAAGCCCTCCATCAAACTATCTCCATCTTTCCACTGCACAAACTGTTCACCACAATGCCCTCTTCCCAATAGTATTAATTATGATTGTTTGGTGTCATAGTTTGGTCTGTTTGGAAGGAAAAGTCGCTTTACTTTGCTCAGCGATTCTTGAATGGCTCCTGATGCCCAGTAATTGCTGTAGAAAACTAATTTTGGTTGGCCACATACAAAACCCCATGTGAATATATTGTGAATTTTAGGGTTTCAATGTGATTCACCCATGTAGAATCCATGAAGGCTTGGAAGAGGTCTATATAATTTGGTCATATGTGAATTTGGTATCTTTATTATCTTATTCATTAATAAATAGAAATAGATCGTGCACATGCAATTTATTAGTGACTTTTGACTGACCAGTTTTGAGGTCTAAATATTCTATGACTTTTTCATAGTGTGGATCACATTTTAACAAAAAGATTGTCTGGTGTGCCAGGGTGCGGGCTGGACCTATAACAGAGTGGCCTGGGGCCAGGAATGAAGTCGGGCCAGGGTCTGGGGCCAGGAATGGGGTTGTAGGCCTGAGGCCATGAACTGGACTGTGAGGAAACCAGACTGCATCCAGGAGCCAGGGCTGCCCAGAAGCAGTGCACCACGCCCAGGCCCAGGCTGTGGCCAGAAGTGGGGCCCAGATATGGGACATGGCCAGGAACAGGGCACAGGGTGCAGCTAGGAGTGCATCCTGGGGTCTATGGCTGCATCTGGGAGTAGAGGCTGCGGCTGCAGCCAGGAGGTGGGGCTGGTCAAAGATGGTGGCAGAGTGAGGCTGGGGGGCTCCTCCTCTCCATTACCATGAGAGGGTGGCCCAGCCTCACCATGCCCCCTGAAGGTTTCCTCATGCTTTCCTGCGGGAGTGTGCTCCACATTTGTGGACTTCTGCCATAGCTCAAAGAAAAACTTTCTGGTTATCTGTTGTCTTTCTACAATAGACTAACACGGCTACCCCTTTGGCATTTTCGTAAGGTTTCTTAAAACATTATTCACCAGCAACATCACAATCCATGGGACATCTGCTTTATTTCTCTCCGCTCAAACTCACTCCTGGGATAGTAGAAAGATATCACAGACACTTAATTCACTTGTTTGCAGCAAAGGGCCTCTAAACAAAACAGCTTTTGGCTATCCTTTGGCTATCCTAACTTGGATTTAATGTCTAGTTTTCTAATCCAGGAAGCAGATGTTTTTACAATGCCTGGAAAGTGATTTTTAACATGTTTTGTATGAGCAAAACCTGATCCAACCAATAGAAAGTCTTACTGGGAGTTTAACCTCTTTTGGGGGATTTTTTCTCTAGTAGATTTAGTGTTTAACATAGAACAGCTGGATACTGTAACATTTTTGGCACAAGATGACCAAAATGGAAAGTTTCTTCCCATACAAAATTGTTTGCACTCTTTGTCCTGACAGTGCCACCTGATTCCCTCTGGAAGGATTAGATTTCTTCACATCCATCATATCCAAATAGTGCTATGTCAAGAGACCAGCAATACCCTTTGCCTGCCCATCCATGACTGACATTCAGTACATCGTTTTCTGAGTAGACCAAGAGGTTGACGTAAAGGTAAATTCCAGACCAACATCTTAGGACACAAGCACTTTTGTATGCTGACTTTCTTCTACGCCTTTTAGCCTTTCTGTTACCTCCACTGGTGTTTAGAGCACTTTCAAGTGCAAGCTTGCATGCTATCACTTTTCTAAAAATTCTGGCTCATAACCATTTGCATTCAGCTCTACGTAAAAAGATATGCCAGCAAAAAAGCCAAACACAACAATTAATGTGTCAGGATCCAAAAGTGCTTTTTGCAATACCAGATTATATTACAGCTGATGTCAAAGCTAACACATTGTTAATCTAATAAAAGTGCACTGTCATTTATCAACATGCCTGCCCTGCCTACACTAATATTTTATTTAACCATTTTAATTGGAAACCCAAAAGTATGTTTTTCCATTAGCTTGTAATCTAAATTAACTAGCGATGAGCAAACCTTAAGAGGTTTGAGTCTGCATAGGCACAGAAACACTTGGAGTGTAGCTGTAGCTTTTAAAAACTCTTTGAAACTCTTAAAACTGAAAAAAAAATAGGCTGGAGATTCTTAAGAACATATTTTTTGCAGTTTTCTGCATCTAGTGAGGCCTCTCATGCTATCTTATTATCTGCTGAAGAGATTTCAATTGATCCTCTGGAAATACATCTGAGCCTTAGTTCTTACTATTCACAGTAAGAAAGTTTCTTTTTAATGTACAATGAAGTACATTTAACTGTATCTGAATTACAATTCGTATGGAATTTCGTATGATTTCAGTGGGAGTTGGGTTCTTAGGTGCTTTTGATTATCACACTAGGGGTATGTCTATGCTAGCAATTTAGGTCGACGTAAGGACCGTTAAGTCGACGTAAATTACTCCATGTCCACACTGGGCTTTCATTAAGTTGACTTAAGAAATTCCTTAAGTCAACCAAATGAAAGCTTAAGTCGACTTAATAACTACCCCTCCTTAGGTCGACTTAAGCCTTAAGTCAACTTAAGGACGGTGTGGACGGAGAGTAGCCCTTAAGTTGACATTATTAAGTCGACTTAATGCCAGTGTGGATGCCAATGTTAAGTCGATTTAATAAAGTCAACTTAAAAGGAGCCACTTTGTTAAGTCGCCTTAATAAGGTCAACTTAACTTTTTCTAGTGTAGACATACCCTAGGTGCCTATCTGCATTTTAGGTGCTTAAATCCCTTTAAAAATGTGGCCCTAGAAACCTACTTTCCACTGGTTTTCTGTTAAGCTTGAATTCCTAATGGCCTAAGTCACTTTTGAAAATAGAAGTGAGGCTCCTAAATCACTGAGGTGCCTTTGAAAATGTTGTCCTAGTTGTCTAACCTAACCCACTTAAGTGGTTTGAAAAATCCTGCTAGGTATCTAAATACCTTTGAAAAATCTGACCTGTCCTACCTAAGTCTCTTTTGAAAAATGGGATTTAGACACCAAAATAACCTAGGCAATATCCATGAAAATATTTAGACACCTACCTGCCTCTTTAAGATTGACAAGCTAGGTAGGAGAATGTCTATTTTGCCAGCAGACCCAGTCCCATACAGGTGCTTTGAGAACACATAAGACCTATCACAAAGACAGTGGGAGCAAGCAGGGAAGAAATTTGTGTATATCCACTGCTGGTTAAGGTACACACTGGGGAGGGGGAGATATGGGTTCAAGGCGCTGTTCCAATTAATAATCTGAATTTTTTTATTCAAAGTGAAACAGCTTCAACAGCAGTGACTGAGAAACCTACCCTGGGGTAGCTGGTAGCTTAATGGTTGGAGCACACATCTGAGTTGTAGGTTCAAGTCCCTACTCTGAATCAGACAGAGCAAGGATTTGAACCTATGTCTTCCTCCTTCCAGGAGAGCCACTTAATCCCAAGGTACTGGATATTTTGGAGGCTTTCTCTCCCTATAGTTTTTCCACAAAAAAAATGTCAAAAGGTTATTTTCTTCTAAATGGATTTCAGCTAAAGCAGAGGCTATCTAAGGAGCTAACCTGGTTTAGGTTCCTAACTCCAAAACAGGGTTCATGGCTGAGGATCCCACATGAAGGGAGACACCTGTCTGGCCTGTTAGTCAGGAGATTAAGGTCCAGGGCAGTGGGTGTTCGGTCCTTAAAAGCCTTTGGTGATTGTGACCTATGCCCTGCCATTTCTGGATGTTGTTCCTGGGTAGCTGAGGCAACTCCCGTTCTTCCTGCTGGCTTTTGAGGATCCCTCTCTTTGGTGCCTAACTCACCTCAAGTGTTGTATAGGGAGTGTTTGAAAATTCCACCATAATTAAAATTCCCACAGGGTATGAAATGCCTTGTGACTGCAGTGAGCATTCTAGTTTTCTAAATAAAAAAGTAAAATTATTAGTATTTTAGATTATATTTAAATAAAATACTCCTAGGCCACACAAAATGGTTAATAAAGACATGGAGCTCACTTTGATGACACTTATTCATGTGTACGCACCCACTGACGTCAGTGGCACTCCTTCCAAAGGCATGGTATGAAAAATGGGCCCAAGTTCCGTAAATAAACTATAAAAAAATGTAAATGTGGTAAGCCTGATATGTCTTTTATTTAATGTTTATTAATATATTTTTCTCTTATTTTAGGCTTTATAGCTCCTATTTCATTTTAAAGGATCCTCTTGCCTGTAGCTGCTCTAGTATGGACATAATTGTGGGGCTCCCTAATCCTAACATCTCTCCTGAAGCACCCAATGGCACAATTAGCTTCTTACTCAACCAGTAATGAAAAAAACAGACACAGATACTTGATTTCTTGGGGTAGAGAATGTCAGAGGAAGGGAGGCAAACAGAACTTGTCACACCACTTTGAAGTTTTAAAGTATCTTTTCCTTCTAATGCCGTCTGGCAGCTGCAGTTTTCTTATAGATTCCACAAACGAAACCATTTATTTTTATTGTACATTCTGGAAAAATATATTATGGAACAGATTCACCCTCCATCCCCTAGAGAATTGTCTGTGGCCTACAATACTTTGCTTGATGAAAAGGAAAACAAATTCTGATGATGATTGCACCTGACTTGTTGAAATATTTCATCTCCTACGCTGTGCACAACAAAAGCAAGTGGAATGTTTAAAGCATGTTTTCTGGGGATTCTCACTGCACATGATGGCCTTATAGCTGAAGGGAAAGAATAATATATGGAGTTAAAAATATACCCAATAAAGAAATAGAATCATACATGCAAAATTGCTAAAGATGGCTGCTACATTTCATTCAGTGGAGGTTTTGAAATCTCACCATTTCAAATGAGAAGTGAATTTTGTGAGCCAACTTGAGTACAAAGAAAATTGTTGAAAGAAATAGCAAAAATATCATGGAGATGGAAATATCAGGAGCTGCTACCTCCTCAAGCCTAACAGAGGAACTGAAAGTCAGGCTGTGCTCTCTCTGCTCTTATCTCATCACCAGTCATAAGGGCTCTGTCAGTGGCTATGTTTACACTAGAAAAGTTAAGTCGACTTAATAAGGTCGACTTTAAGTTGACTTAAAGTCGACCTTATTAAGTTAATTTAACAAAGTCAACTTAACTTTTCTAGTGTAGACATAGCCCCTTGTCGACCTTAGTAAGTCGACTTAATACTTTAAGTCGACTTAATAAGGTCACTTAGGTGCTACTCCCCATCTACACTGGCTTTAAGTTGACTTAAGGAGTTAACTTAAGGCTTAAGTCGACCTAAAAGTAGGTGTTATTAAGTTGACTTAAGCTTTCCTTAAGTCAACGTAAGGAAATGCTTAAGTTGACTTAATAAAAGACCAGTGTGGATGTGGCTTTGTTTAGGTCGACTTAAGCCTCCTTAAGTCGACCTAAGTTGCCAGTGTAGACGCCCACAGTGTTATTTAAGACAAGAAAGTAAGATCTGCATGGGTCTCAAGGACTGATGACACTGGGAGGAGGTAGTTGGGATACCCAGAGGTGTGGTTCTTGAAGGTTGAGCTCCCGGAGAATGAACAGGCCCACTGGCAATTTGGATTAACTAATTCCAATAAAACATCAGTGAAAGATTTCACACAAAAAATTCTGTGTTTGAGCTGCAGATAAATCCCAGATTTTCGAGCAGAGTAGGTATTGTTATAGAGACAGGTTACCTTTTACAAAGATGCTCAGTTCTGCCTTAAAGTGGTAAGCATTCCTTGCTCTTCTAAAAGACATTTATATTCACTTCATACATGAACAAGACACAGGAAAGAGGAGAGTAAGCTCTAAAATATAATCAGAGAAATTGGTGTGCATACCAAGACCTTTAAGGACTTTATGATCAAAGTATAGCAATAGAGGCATATGCCATTCCCCTGAGGCCCAATGTCTATGTAATAATCCCTACCATTTTTACCAGGCAATAATTCATCATTAACTGAACACTAAAACTTTAGTGATGATAGTTTGGACTAAATCTAGAGTCAGGGTTTAAAGGATACGAACCAAACTGCCTCTGTACGAACACTTCCAAAAAACAGCTGGTTCAATTGCCTTGCAGCCATTGGCCTCTCAATCATAATTGCATTCTGCACAGCCTGGGGCTAGGGCTTGACCCCACTCCCACTGATGCCAGTGGTGAAACTCCCCTGAATGCTTCTCTGATCAACATCTGAATCATCCTTTTTGCACATACTCTCAAGGATACATTGGAGAGTGAACATGCTACGCTACACAGTGTGGCTGTTTCCTGAGTCTTTTCCCTTTGCTGCTTGTGGCAGTGGAGTTTGTGCGGAATGACTGAAGAAAGTCATGAATTTCTGCATCTAAATCTGCATCTGCATCTCTCCCCTCATGTCGTTCCCCCTACACTATTGTCATATGGCTAATTTATTTTTTTTCATCTTCCATACTATGCAGATGAAGGGAACACATAGCTCATGGTACATATGTCAAAATCTTAAGAGGCTCCTTAGTACCTGAGAATCTTATTCTGCTTTAATTTACCTGTTATGAAAGAGTTCTATGTAATTTAATAAGGATGAAGCAAAAATAAGTCTATAGAAATTTAATAGAATTCTATAGGCACTATTAAAGAAATATAGAGGATGATAGCCTTTCTATAGTATATTTAAATTAGCTATATAATTTAACAGAGCATTATGGTCCTGATATAGAATTCTGTAAATCGGTTTAAAAATACTTCCAAAAGGATGTCATTCTTTATTAAATTATATAAGATTTTTCCATAATGGGCAACTTACTTGGATTTTTTTCATAGTTTAAATGAGACTGTTGCATAAGAGAAATTTGTGTAAATGACAAATGATAGTCCACAGTATTGTTATAGCAATGTTGGTCTCAGGATGTTAGAAAGAGAAGGAGGGTGAAGTAATAACTTTTATTGGGCCAATTTCTGTTGCTGAGAGACATGATTTCAATCTTATACAGACTTCTTCCCATAGACTGGAAGAAGTGCTCTACGTAAACTTGAAAACTTGTCTCTCTTACCAACAGAAATTGGTCCAACAAAAGCTATAATCTCATCTCCTAATTTATAATCTGTCATCTCTAAAAATCCAGGGTAGAGCCAGGCAAACAAACAATTTATTCAGTGAATTTAACTCTTTTCCTCTGTTTGCAAATTGTGCATGAAGAGAGTTCTAATTTTACTAATTTGTTTCCTGTTCAAATTAGTTGAGGCATATTTTCATCTGAACAAATTCCAGTTGATAGGTTGCGGATGATTTGTCTGGTGTAAGTAATTCAGTATTTGCAATTCAGTATTCCAAGTATGTGACTTCTCATCTAAATCATATAGTATTGTTTCTGTTCCTTAAACAAATAACCTACCCTCTATAAAATATTTCCCTTCTTTCCAAAGTAAATTTTCATATGTCATGAAATACATTTTGCTTTGTGTTTGAACAAATCTTGGCAACAGGCCCCAAATTTGCTTTCCATGACCACAATATGAATGAACAGTTGTAACAAAATTCTCTTTGTTGATTTTTCTAATATTTATTTATTTTTATGTATAGGTACAAGAAAGAAAGAAAGACCTAACCCTCAAATTCTAGATGCCTTCAGCAATATTTCATAGTGTAATTGTTATAATGTACAATTCCATTCCTAACCACTCAGATTAAGCTTTAACACATGCTCTCCTTCCCACTACCCCAAGGGGAACAGATTAGGCTTTTCACTTTAGCAACACACCAGGCTGGGGTTATTTGTAACTATAGTGGGGAAGGGAAAGGAGCAATTTCCAAAGTTGAGGTGGCCTCACTTGTTAGCAGCTCTCTCTCTTGTCTACTTTGGGACTATACCCTGAATGCCTCAGTTGACTGCAATTGCCAACGCTATGGCAGGGGTGAAAGGCAATTTTTCAGGTAGGCAGAGTTTTGCAAATAATTTTTCTCATTGTTCACCTAGCTCTAGTCATCCTAAAGATTTCATGGGATGGTTGGCTGTCAACACAGAGAATGAGAAATAGGAGCCTGTGATGTTCCCCTCCTGCAATCTGGTCTGGTGTGCTGCTGTGCCTCCCTGACAGGGGCGTAACTACGGGTGGGCCTGGGTGGGCACTGCCCACCCGGTTAGCCAGCAGGCCTAACAACCCACCGAACCCTCTGGCAGCGGACATCTGCGAACAGCAGCACTTTGAGTGGAGGAGCAACTGTGGGCAAACAGGCGGGGGTGGCTGCTCCTCTGCCTGCAGCTCCAGCCTCTCCCCCTCCCAATGTTCCAGTTGTTATGCTACTGGAGTGTCAGAAGGACACTTCCAGTCATGTGACCGGAAGCAGGACTGACCAGGCCCACCTGAAAAGTAAGGGACTTAGCCAGAAAGCAGGGTCTAGCAATGCCCCTACACTCTGATCACCCACTCCTGGGCACTGACTTATCCCACTTTGCTAGATGGACCCCCTAGTCTCTGGTCAACTCACACCAGCCTCCTGCATCTAATCGGTCTCAGGCAGTGGAAGTGCTCTCACTAGCCACTCATGAGATGGTCCCCCAGTAAGCACTCCCAGCCCCCAGATGCCACACCACGAACTTCTGTCCTGCAGGGATTGGGACCCTTCCCTGATCACTGAAGACTCATTTATTCTAGTCCATCAGTTTAGCAATGAAACTGATCAGTCCATCAGTTTAACAATGAAACTGATACACATCACTTTTGCTCCAAGTTAGGCATTCACACTTTCACTCTCTTCCCAAAATCCATACTGCTTTAAATAAAACATTCATAAGTTTATTGATCAAAACATGATTCTAAGCGAGTATATAAGACAAACCAAGGCACAATCAATCAATCAGTCAAGGAATTTATCACTACCAAATGAAAAGGAAACACACATTCTAAGTTAAAGTTCACTGTTGCAGTCCATTTCAAGTTTACCCACATACCTGGCTACTAATGGTTTTGCAGCCAGGTGCTTCTAGCCACAGGGATAGGTCCCAGTCCTTTTTTAATTGCTTCAAGATGGAATTTCTCTGGCAAAAAGCCCCTAATCAGTTTAAAGCAGTGGTTTTCAAACCACGGATTGGGACACAGAACTGGGACACAGATGCTCAGGTACTGAGTCATGGTGCTCTCTGCTGCTGCTGCCAAAAGACTGGAATACATTGCTCAAAGATGTAATTGTTGGGTTGTGGGCATAAGTGATTTTTTTCAATTGGGTCCCACAAAAAAATTTGAAAACCACTGGTTTAACATGTCTCTTTTTCTTCTTTCTTGGTGATCAGGTGATTCACTTTGTTCAGAAAGGGTGGGTGAGCCAAAGAGCTACAAGCATTTAGCTAGTCTATTGTTATGCATATTTCTTCTGGATATGTGATTGTAGCCCTGATTGCCTGCTCTTACATGAGCCATGTGAAATACATTTGGGGACATGTTTCATATCTGTACACATGTATGATGCTGCAGGAATCATGCTACCATAACACTAATGTAGAGCATGCCATGAGCATTCAAAAAATACCTTATATGACATATTTTGCATTGAACCACACCACTACATTACAAGAATGGACAAGAAAGATACAGATCACATTACAGGGCAATATGGGAGGAGGGTGCAGCACATCACAGAACCCAGTGCCATATCCTTTGATGACAATGACAGATTTCTCTTGATTTCAGGGTGTTTTAGAGCAAGACTTAAAGGAGAAATAGTGTAATTTGTCCAAAACAACAAAATTATAAACACTTTTCTGCCAAAAGTCATATTTGGGTACAAGAATAGTAAGCTCATTAATTGATCTGGCAAAGTAAAATTATGCTCTAACTATAAGCTCCATTTGATCCGACTTGTTTCTGACTGTACTTTACAGGCCCCAATCCTGTAAAATTACAGAGTTTGTCTACTCTTGAAATGCTACAGCTCTGCCATTGTAGCATTTCAATGTAGACACTAACTGAAAGATTCTTCTGTTAACCTAGTACTATCACATGGGGACTTAGGTTGGTTTAACTAATCCTCTCAGGGTGTGGATATTTCATGCCCTTGACTGCATAGTTAAACTGACCTAATTTTTTAGTGTAGACCAGGCCTTACCCAAGGAATACTCCCTTCAACTGGGCTTCTCCAGAAAATTAACCATGTGTGTAAGTCTTTATAGGACTACATACAAACTAATCAAAAGCCAAGTTATTATACTTGTAATGGACTTATCTCATACCCTTTGTTTGAAATTTTAAATAAATTGTAATTTTTCTCTTCTTGGTTTTATTAATGAGATTTCACTTAAGGAATATTTTTAAGAATTCTTTACTTCTGGCTCTTGATCAGTCCCAAAGCAGTTGTGGTTGTTTCACAGAAATGCAGATCTTCACAAAAAATAAAACTTTTCGTCTTGTAATTCCCAAGCAAGAGCCTCTCTTGCCAAATCACCCTTGGAAACATATTTTAAACCATTTGAGCAGCAGAAAATATTTGAATCTTTGCCCATTTTGTTAAGGCTCAGCATCAAATTACACACACAGAGCTTCTGGTTCTTTTAGAATGTTTTAAGACTATAATATTTTAAAGTACATGGAAAGCAGTATTTTCTTAAATAAAATAAAGCTTACTGGCGCCAGTATTATATCAGTGAGTGTAACCATTGCGTATGTTGTATCCTTCTTGTGGATTTCTCAGGCTATGTCTACACTAGAGAGTTTACAGCAGTGCAACTGTACAGATTCAGCTGTGCTTCTGTAAGCTCTCTAGTGTAGTCACTCTAAGCCAATGGGAAAGAGCTCTCCTATGGACATAATTAATCCATCCCCAATGAGCAATGGTAGCTACATCAGAAGCGGAAGCTCTCCCACTGACATAGTGCTGTCCACACCAGTGCTTATGTCGATGTAAACTTATGTCACCCAGAGAAGTGGTTTATTCATACCCATGAGTGACAAAATGAGCTGGCGTAAGGGGTAGCGTAGGGATAGCCTAAGCCTTAATGCAACTGACTCAATGCACCAAATAGATGGACTGAGAGATGGGAATGCAATTGAGTCCTTCACTGAGTTTTTCTGGAAAACAACTCTATTACTACTTGATTTATGATTTTCAGTTGATGCATGCCACATCCTTCATCTTATAATAGAGACTATGACTGAAAACTGGGATCAAAGCCCAGTTTTATGTTAGAAACTTTTTTCATTAGCCAGTAAGAGCCAGGAATCTGCTACACTTAATAGCGTGAATAATCATGAGTGTAATTTAAATCTTAGAATTAGGTATGTAGACAGAGACATAGGGCCAAAACTTTAGCTGGTATAAAATGGCGTAGCTCCATTTTTCAGTAGATTCCTATGGAGTTAAACCAATTTACATCACCTGAGGTTCTGGCCCAAAGGTGTGTGTATTTGTGTGGATGATATATGTGGCGGTGTTATTCAAGTGATATATTATATCACAAAGGCATGTGATAAATAAATACCTGAGCAATTTATCAAAAACCTATGATGATATCACCTGCCCATTAATCCATCTCCCATTATAACATTCCAAACTCCCATGCTACTTCAGATAGCACCATTTATTTTTTAAATCAACCTGCCAGGGAATATTTCCTCCTTCCCCCTAAAATAAATTCCAGACTATTTAGACCTGCCTGAGGTCCAAGACAGACAAGAGTCAATCTTCTATTGGACCAGTTTTTCTGTACATAAAAATGTCATACCTGTAAAATGTAATATCTCATGGTCCTGCAAGTCTACAAAAAGGAGAATTATCTTATTGAGTGTGGGAGATTCTTAGCAGCTTCCCAAGAGCACCCAGCACTCACTTTTTACGGCTCAAGACTTAAAGGGCCTTAGATTGGACTTTAAAGCTGTGACATTCTTTTGAATGGAAAAGCTATTTTAAGGTTATTTTTAGAGGTGTTTTACATTTATTATTTTTAATTTTCCTCTCCTTCATGGTAATTAAAGGACCTAGCAGTACAGGCCAAGGGACACAAGAAATGGCCCCTATCAGATGTTTTTTAAAAGTTTTCTAAAACATTGTTAAAGGAGTTTTTATGTAATATATGTGGCATATTGAACATATATAGTGTGCTTTGATGTAAAAGTTTTAATGACACTTGTTTGGGATGACCACATATGTAACATAATACAACCACCCCAAACTCATGCTGATAAAACCTTTATGTCATACCATCATCGGTGTTACATATATTAACATACCCCTCTTGCCCCCATTTTAAAAGAATGTCAGAGTTGCAAAGTCAAGCACTCAAAGGTTAGGACATGCTGGACTTAAAATGTCTTGTGCAGTCTTAATTTGGCCACCTTGGGAGTATACATTATGATACAATATTTAATTATGGGATCATGCACCTTATTTTTCCTATAGGACCCATCCCTCCTTCAGTGAATGGATAGTTATTCAATGTTTATTTTTCTGTTCATACTCAATGTGTGGATCCAGGCCTATTTAACACACATCATCCAAAACTTCTGCTGAATACAAAATGATTAATTTCCCCCAGGGTGTTTCTGTGGTGCTCTCACCATAGTATCTGTAGGTATGGCTACTCACAGCTGGAAGCATGCTTCCCAGCCTGGATAGAAAGACTTGTGCTAGCTTGGCTTGAGCTTGAGCATTAAAAATAGGGATGTGCATGTTGTGGCATTAGTGGAAGCTTGAATAATCCAATCTCCCAAGATCCCAACACCACGGCCTGTGCTGCAATCCAATCTGTCTACACAGACTTGCTTCTTCCCTCCTTCACTTCTATTTCTAACTCACTACACCCGATACACAGCCCAACTCTTCTCTTCCTCCTCCTTTCCTTCTATCCAACTCACTGCCATCTGGTTCATGTTCACATACACCCGTCCCCACTGCTGTTTCCTCTGTACCTCCCCACGCTCCAGTTCCCTCAACACTCACCTCCCCAGCCTTTTCTCATGCCTCTGCATTTCAGTGCTCCTTCTTCCTAGTCCCTCTCCTCTCTCTTGGCTCAGTAGGGGATGTGTCAAGAGCACAGGAGAGATGGTCTTCCTTCCCTCAGTTCCTGGCTCAACCCCACAGAAGCACAGAGTGGACAGAAGGAATAATTGCAGGGAAAATACTGTTTAGCCCCTGCTGCCCTGAGCTGGAGCATGTTCACTGAAAAGGGTATCTTTGAAGAATTTATCTGCGACTCTAACAAGTCTCTACTAAACATGCATGAACTGAGAGATTTCAAAGGGTCATAGCTTGGTCATAAGTAGGTGTTCTTTCACAGGGACCATAAAAGACACATCACTGACATCAGGGTAACTCTCTTACAAATGGGGGTGCTAGAACTTCTCAATGACATGGCAGTAAGATTAATTTTAACATGAGCAAGACAGTATATTTTTCCTTAATTTCATTTTCACAGGCAGCTGAACCCTTTTCCCTGAAACTTTTCCTTAAAATTCATCTTTAAGCAGACACATAACATAGAAAATTTCAGGCTGAACAGTTGAAATTTGGCAAAATTACAAGCAACCGAAAGCAGGGTCTTATAGTGGGAACCACATCCATAGGCATAGTTACCAGCTCTGCCTATATTATACAATGTCAAATAGAAGATGGGTGTACAATAGAACACCAGATACAAATGTTAGCCAAAGTGTGATCCTAATCCAGATCCTAAAAAAGAGTTCATTACTGCAGTCTATTATTGTTACTTATTTATATAGCATCCCAAACTGTGCTTGACACTTTACTACAAAACATATCCAAAACAATGAAAAATAAAATAAAATAAAATAGTCACTGCCCTGAACAGTCTAAGTAGCCAAGACATGATGGAAAAACAAAGACATAAAGGATGGATAGGAAGCAGGGGGCAAGTGGTACAAATATAAAGTTATGAGTTGGATTTGACATGTGTCCTGGGTGGGTTTTGGGGGTTTGTTTAGGTTTTTTGTTTGTTTTGTTTTGGTTTTTGTTTATTTGTTAATGTGTACACTTTATTAATTGATTTTTTTTTGGTTGGAGAAGGAGGAGGTTGTGTGGGCTGAATATGTATGGGAAGGGATATGGTAGAGCTTGTGATGATTACAAGGCAGAGGAAAGGAAAGAGGAAGAAAACACCAGAGGCAATGGGCCAGGGGGAATGAGGTTTGGCAAGCTGAACCAGACATAATGGGCCATATCAGAAACATTATAGCTAAACCTGCCCTTCCCCTATACTTCTCTCTCCCTCCCATCTCTCTGACAGATAATATAACATTTAATTGCATTCATTGATTTGTTTTCAAGAGTCACTAATTATTCTTTGATTTTATCTGCCAGGTCTATACATGAAGTTGGAATGCTGTAGCGAGGGGCGTTGCTGGATAGAAAAAAGATCCAGGGCTGTGGCCCCCCAGCCCACTCCCTGCTAGCTCCTGCCCCCCAGATAGGCCACACCCCCAGCCCCCACCCCCACCCAGTCCCCCCACCACGACCCAGCCCCCACCAAGTCTCCTTGTCCCCATGCCCCCTTCGCCTCTCCCCAGGCCTCTAACTCCATCCATCCCTCCCCAGCCCCCCATCCTGACCCCTTGCTCGACCGACTCATGAGTCCGGACCCCTCCATTCCCACTCCCCCGGTCTCCGCGTTCCCCCCTTACCTTAACCCCTGATACAAAGGCCCGGGACCGGCCTGCGGGGGCGGAGCAGGACAGCTGGCAGAGGAGCCGGATCAGGCCATGCTGCCGGCCGCCACGCTCTGCTCCCACCACCACCGCACACTGGCCCCTCGGGCCTGATCCTGCCCCTCTGCCGCCGCCGCCGCATGCCGGTCCCTTGGGCCTGATCCTGCCCCTCTGCCGCCGCCATCACGGGCAGGCAGTGTGGCCAGATCAGGCCTGGGGCCCCTTTCCCGGCTCCTCTGTCCCCCTGCCCCATGCTCCTTTCCCAGCTCCTCTGTCCCCCTGCCCCGTGCTCCTTTCCCGGCTCCTCTGCCCCTCTCCCCCATGCTCCTTTCCCGGCTCCTCTGTCCCTCTCCCCCGTGCTCCTTTCCCGGCTCCTCTGCCCCTTTCCCGGCCCCACTGCCCGCCACCTCCTCCCAGCCCCCCTCACCTGGCCGGAGGCTTGCAGGGACGGCCGGCAGAGCCGCTTCTGGGCCAGGCCGCTCCCGCCCTGAGCACGCTCTGTCTGAGCATGCTCAAGGCGGGAGACTTGAATCTCCCCAGCCTGGCCGCAGCAGGAGTCTGCGGCTTTGCTGGGGCCCCTGGGCGGAACGCAGCGTTCCGCCTGGGTTTTCTATTTTTAGGGGCCCCGGAACACTGGCCCCTAAAAATTGGAAGCCCCAGAACTGTTCTCCCTTACTTTAACCTCTGCCTGCTGGGGAAAATAGATCCGGGGCTCAGGCTATTCTACCCGGGGCCGACGCCCTGCCAGCCCGACGGCAACGACGCCTCTGGCTGTAGCCAAACCATACTTGATCAGAGTAAAAACTGGCAACATGCACAGCTCTTCGGCTAATAAGAGACTCATTCATTCGCATTAACTCTTTGCTTGGAGAAGGGGATTTCCATGTTTCTTCACCTTTTGGCTTCCCCACTGTCATTGTGAAGGAAACCTTGTTCCAGTAATCCTCTCGTTTGTCAAGGAATCCTGGGCATAGCTCCTTCTGGAGTCCAATTATCTCAGGTATTGGCCAAAGGGAAACTTGTTCCTTCAGGGCTGAGCAAATAGAGAAGTATTTAATTTATGGGAGCATCACAAATGCTTTACCATGTTTTTTTTTTCAAACCAACTTCTCAGTTCAGCTATAAAAACTCAGAAAAATATGACACAGTGGGCAAGAAATTGCCTGGTAATTTTAAGTTGTGGAACAGTCCAGTAGCAAGTAACTCGCTCACACTAGCCATCAGAAAGAATGTCTATGAAATGCTCAAATAAACAAGTAAATGAGCTTGCAGTGATTATACTGCTCTCTCCCTACTGCAACAGGAGTCTCTCTGACTAGATGACTGAACCATCCCAGGCATAACTAAATGTGGGCCAACATCACAGGTGACATTGGGAACTGGGATTCATGGGTTATGCTGAAAGTTCTCTTTATTGACTTGCTGAGTGACTTTGGGCTCCATGCCACAATTTAATCACCTGTAGTACGGGATAATGATCCTAACCTCTCACAATGGAGTTCACTAATATATGTAGAAGAAGGAACTAATATTTGCGTAAATGAGCATCCACTGAGCTTTTTCAAAGCATTGTGGTCCTGTCACTTTAGAGCATGGAGCTCTAGGAGGACTTCTGGTGGAGTTTGCCAAAGATTATGCCAAAGATCCCAAAAGAGAGAGCCTCTCCAAGCCTTTCTATTGGCCATGTTTTAAAGCCATAACCTGGCCCACAGTAGTCAGAGATGGAAGCAGTTTATGAAATCATGCAGCCCATCTCCTTGCAAATGCAAGATTTCCCACACTATATTCTCTTGTGTTTTGTCCAGTCTGTTAATAGCTAGAAGTGATGGGGCTTTCATCACTTCCATTTCACTGCTTATACAACACAGTTTAAGGAATTTTTCTCTTTCTTAATTTTTTTCCACTCCTCCAAATTATACATTGGTGTACTACCCTAAATATTTATTCTTCCTTCATGGTGTGTACACATATTGGGCCAGATCCTCAGCTGGTGTTAACCATTGAAGGAAGTACTTATGCTGATTTATACCAATTGAGGATTAAGCCAATGGAGCTACACTCTTTTGCACCAGCTAAGGATCTGATGTTTCCAATATTTGCAAACAGTTATTTTGTCCTCTCCCTCCCTCTGCCCCTACTTAGGCTATGGCTACACTACAGGATCTGTTAAGTTGACTTAAGTTAAGTTAAAGTTGGGTCAACTTGTTAGGTCAACTTAACGTAACGTCTACATTTAAAGTTGACTTAAGTTGATCTTGTTAAGTCGATTTAACAGAGCCTGTAATGTAGACATACCCATCCACACTGGCTTTAAGTCAATTTAATAAGGTAGACTTAAGCCTTAAGTCGACCTTCAGTGATGGTGTTATTAAGTCAACTTAAGGAAGAGCTTAAGTCGACTTAATAAGCGCCCAGTGTGGACGCAGCATTCTGTAGGTCGACTTAAGCATAATTAAGACGCACCCTTAGCGCTCAGAATGTTTAGCTTAGTATAGTGCTGACTGTCAGAGCTGCACATGGTCCACCACTGTCAAACAGTGCATGTGAGTTTCTGACAAACAAGCCTCAGCGAGTCTACCTTCCCCAGCCCTAGTGCTTTTACAATAGACAGAAAATTTCCAAAAGGACCAAATATTAACTGTTAATATTCTAACAAAGGAACACAAGTCAGACTATGAAGACTGAAGATTGTGTTATGTTTTTTTTTAAAACCAGAAATGAGAAATGAAATACAGTTTGGATTTTTTTATTAAAAACTGTTGCTGTCTGTGATCTGAAACACCCTGGAGGTCTATAGATGATATCAGTATATAAATATTCAGGGCTTCCTGAACATTTTTTTCAAAACAGTCTCCGTCTCCCTCCTTTTCAATTTCTTTGACCTTTAGAAAACCGTCATTATTTGTAGCTTGATTTTTTCAAGATGTTCTCTGGTACATAAAGATGGCAGTGAATTCAATTTAAAAGTCAGCTCATGAAATGCAGTATAATCATCAGAAGATAGCATTGCTTTAGGCATGATTTTATTAAGTGAATAGCCATTCAAAGTATTTTACCTTGGAGAATATTATATCCTATTCAAAAGAGCTGACTTCCTTCAACACTGCAGCCAAAATATTTTACAAGCAATATGATATTTGAATTATCCACAGGCATATGTACAGATACAGTACACAGCTGTGTCTGAGATGATTCTTCTTCATTGCTGTTATAAAGCATTATAGAAAGGACTGAGATATCTAAAGCTCTTTTTCCCCCCCTCTCTTGAAGGGAGTAATGCTTTCATGATTTCCCACAGAACAGCTGCAAAAATACCTTTAATCTGGCATCTGGACTTCTTGAAAGTGACTTGTGGATTTGTGGCTAATGAAACATCGCAAAATAACACTCACCATGTTGTAAAAAAATACCCCTTGCAGTTTATTAGCCTCTTGCAGGACAAAAATGAAAGGTGCCCCAAGTATGTTATTCTGTCATAATTATTAAAAGCATAAAGTTAGAAAGGAACAGTGGGAATGTCTGAATGTTCTGCAATAGAACCTGATGTGGAGATACTTCTTTATAACTTCAGACAGGGATTAAAGACCGTGTGGTATTAGAAAGCACAAGATGATGATTGGAGCCTGAGGACCCAATTCTGAACTTTCAGTGGTGAAAATCAGCCTAGTTATGCCTGATTTGCATCAGAATGAGATTAAAATCTGGTCTCAAATATTTGCTTTAATTCTACATTATTCAAGACAAGAATTTCTTCTTAAAATACTGTAGATTATGATGGAAATAGTAATCTGTTACTAGAAGTAGATAACTTTGCCTGGGAGCAAGGAATAGGGTGGGAAATAATTAACTTCCAAAGTCTCCTCAGTTCATTAAACACAACACACACATATTAGGTACTCATATATTTTTTCCAGAGGCTTCAATTTGTTATCATTACAAAAGGACATAACAAGATATGAGACATGATCCTATTTCCAATTATATAATTATCTTGGGCACTCAAATGTTTATTACATAAACTAGTTTTTTCATCATAAACAACAAAATGTTCTGATCAGTTTGCTTGGAAGAAGAAAGTCTTATTGATCTGTGTTTCATTGCAAAACAGTTCACCTTCAGTAATCAGTACTTGCTAAACCACTTACTGTGGGTGCGTCTACACTTACAAATTAAGTAGATTTAAGCTTGCTTAAATCGACTTAATTTAATCTGTGTCTACACTACATTTTCCTTAAATCGACTTAAGCAGCAGCGTAAGTCGACTTAAGGAAAATTAAAGTCGACTTTATAAAACCTACTTTAAAGTCGACTTTACTAAGTCGACTTAGCCAGTGTAGACGCAGATTAGCCCTAAATCGACTTTAAGTCGACTTAAAGGGCTCCAGAGCTCCCCCACTGCCCTCCCTACCAGGGTGGCTGGCACAGGCAGAGCCTGGCGTGCCCCCCTCCCCGGTGGGCAGGACAGAGCCCTGCCCACCCTGCTCCTATGCCCTGCCACTGTCCCTGTCCTGCTCAGACCCCATTGTACTCAGGTATAATGGGGCAAATGCCGAGCCCCTTGGCACTTGGCAAGGGATGCCCCCGCTCCACTGTGGACCTGTCCCAGGTCCACCTAGCCCCTACAAGTTGACTTAGGCATCCAGTGTGGATGCTCTAAGTTGATTTGGCAGGGTACCCTTTAAGTCAACTTAATTTTTGAGTCTAGACATGCTAAGTCAACTTATTTGGCCAAGTGTAGACATAGTCTGAGAGTTCTCAGGGACACTGATACAGAGTTTGGCACACAGATTGGCACACTCCATGGCAGAACATGAGGATATTAGGTACAGCAGTTTAAGGATGTTACAGAGCCATAAGCAATGCCCCATAGGAGTGCAGCTGCTGCTGATGCTCTTGCAGCTGTCCTGCAGCTCTCCCTCTACTGCTCCAAGCTGGAGAGGAAGAATCTGCCCTCTGTTGGTTCCATGCACAAAGCCCATTTCCATGAGCTTTGCTCAGGGACCAAGATCTGCCCCAACAGTGACAATTCATCCCAGTTCAGGGGACAATCATAAAGTCTGTGCATCATGTTAATTCACTGAAGCCTAATTTTGATTAAACGGAACTTCAGTCATGCAGGCCTTGTGGGATATGTCTGCACTGCTGCTGGCAGCTTGAATTGCCAGGGTAGGTAGACACTCTAGCTAGCACCCTAAAAATATTAAGGTGAATGCTGCAGCATGGGCAGAGACTCAGGGTTCAAACGTCCAACTCAGACACTAATATTAAGTTTACATTCTACTTAAGAAGCACTAGAGCCACCTAAACTATTCAGAGAAAGCTATTTATTTGACAATTTAGCCCCATTTTTCTGTTCATAATTATCCACAAACAGACAAGGATTTTGACCCATTTGTTTCTTATTCAGTGTATGGTTTATGTGAGTGTATTTCAGTCTATGGAATCTTCACAACTATTTGCCATGATTTCAGCTTTCTTTAACTATTTGTAATTTGCTATTCATGCTACGATTGTTCTCATAGTACTGTTTCTGCTCCCTGTTTGAATGACTCCCAAATTCACAAACGCTTTCAAGATGGCTCCCTGAACACTTCTGAGAATATATATATACTGGCATGGGGATTTGCAACACTTTCCTTTTCACAAACATCTTTGTGAATAAAATTTCACTCCAATGAACACCCTTGAAAAGCAAATAAAAGAGGTCACAAGAGAATCAAAGCTAATTTATGGCTTTTATAGAGACCCTGGGGGAAAAAAGTATTCCTCAAGTGCTGGAGGGAAATAAAAGAGAGAGAGGGATAGGTTGGCAGGTAGAAATAGAGAGTAGATAAAGTAATAAATATTAAGAGGCTGTGATAAAGGGAGCAGAGATGGAATAAAGAAAAAATGTTAATAAAAATGACTCCAGCATGTGTGTATACACTCACACACACACTGTTTCCAGGCCACTCATTTTCACTTCTTTAACTTTTTGAGCCTCTGTCTCTTTATATAGAAAAACATGCTCCAGAAAAACTAGAAATGCTTTTGAGAAATAGAGAGTTAAATCTGCAGAGGAAAAATAGTTCTTAAAATGAACTAGTTTGCAAACCCAAAAAGAAACAGCTTGAGAGTATTGCAAAACCTCACATTCCATAAAGTTTTCCTCTCCATATGAAACACAGTTAAAAAAATTTCTTGAGTATAGCTCAAAGCAGATCTTTACTGGAATAAGCAAAGCAGACTTAAGCTTCCTTAGATGTATAGGTACTAGAGAGTTTTCTACCTTTTCCAGCTAAATCAAGGGTTCTAGTGCAAAAATAACTCTGTGAATTTTTTTCTGATATAATATTAAGTTCTGCTCAATTTCTTGTCTATGCTGTATTTTGTAGAGAAATGGCTACGAGACTTGTTCTATACTGAAAACCAACATGTACTACATGATGGTTGCCCAAAAATGCATAAAGAGCTCCATGCATAGATCTAAGAATATGGGTAGAACAATGATCAGAACAGCAGCTAAGGAAACGCTGCCCAGTCAGATCCGCACTGGCAGAACTACCAAGATACAGCCATAATATTAGCGTTGTGGTTCTATCAGTGACACTATAAAGAAGAGATGATGTAAATGTTGATACTTTTTTACTAGCTGGTCCAAGCTAGACCATCAACTGTGCACACACATCCCTCGCTGACTTCAAAGGGGGTTGCACACATACAACCAACACGATAATGAAACCACTTATTCAAACAGAACCAAACCCTAATTTAGTAAATACCATTTTTGCCATCCCTGAACCATTACTGTGTTCAAGGCACATGGCTAATATGTATGAACAGCTGTTTGTCAAAGTATTATGAGACTCAAGGATGAAAGGCAGACAAAAAATATTCACAAACTACTGGATATGCTTTTTGAGCTGGAACTACAAAATTAGTGGAAGAAAGGAATATGATTGATGTCAATGGTATATATTGGATTTTAGAAGAGTTTTTGATGCAGTGTTGCTGAAATCTAATCCCCAACATTAATTCGTACCTGCTTGGTCTTGAACACTATCATATGGTCTAACACTAACTGGGAGAAACTAAACAAGGGCCCAAAAAATCAGTTACTCATAGAATTGAAGAGTAGATGTGCCTGACTAGTAAAGCATCACAAGCACAGGTGTGGCTAAGGAACCATACCCAGGCACCACCTCACCTGTTTTTCCTCCATAGGGTCTGCTCCCCATGGCCCAAAAGTCTCACTACAATACACTGTCATAGGTTGCAAAATTCATGCTCTTTAATTTACCATGCATGTAACCCAATTCCACTTTCTGCCCCAGACAGTAGGGGTATGTCTATACTAGCAATTTAGGTCGACTTAAGGACACTTGCCCCAGGGGTCCCAGCCAGAAGGAAGCCTGCACTCCCTTCTCCCCGGTAGGGGGTCCCGGCAGAAGGAACCCGCAGCTCCCTTCTCAATGGGGAGCCGCAGCTCCCCGCTCTGTCTGCACTTGAAAAGTTAAGTTGACCTTGTTAAGTAGACTTAACTTTTCAAGTGTAGACATACCCTAGGGTTTCACAGGCTCTTCTGCCAACATGCACTGCCTTCCCCTGTCCAGCTTGGCCACACACCCCTCATTTCTGTTGCTGGCCAATTTACCTCCCTGGGCCAGGTCACCAACTGCTCTTGGTTCTCTTGTTAAGTCAAGCACTGACTCACCTAACCGCAGCACAGCTGTTGACTGCTCTGCCATAGTCCTTTCAGCCTGGGCTATAGGCAGGTGAGGAGTTTATCATCCCTGCCCTGTTACAGGAATTATTTAAGGTGAAATAAAGAACTATATCTGGGGCTAACAAGGCCAAATTAAAATAGGTAGAATTTGGGCTGACTATCAGGAATGCTTCCTAAGATTGAGCTCCACTGAACTGTAGAATGGTCTCTTAAAGGAAGTGCTAGAAATCCCAGTCTTTTCATTTAGGACATTAAAAATAGGCTGAACAAAGCAATAGAAAACATATTGCAAGGAATAATCTTGGACTGACTGCACAATCCTGCACTGGGAATGGAGGAGGTGACCAAACAGGTCTTTTCCATCTCTGATTTCTAGGGACTTGCTAGTACCATGAAAGCACAGCATTGAATGGAGTTACACACCCCATTGGGAGCCCAGAACCATTGTGTCTACAGCAAGCACCTTATCTTTCAGAGTTCTGGAAAATTGGAGCATATGTTCTCCCCTGCATCCAACCAGTTTAGTTTTGCATATCCTGACACACTTTCTGTCTCTTTGGAGAAGATGGAAAACAGGGCATGCCTCAAGAAGTCCCTTGCTCCTGGAAGGAGCTGCAGATAGGGAATGCCTACTCTTTTGAAGGACAGGAAACAGGAACACATTCATTTATGATCGTTGGTATGCTTTATTGTGTCAGAACTCTGACCACAGTACTTAAACTGGAAAAATAACCACAGCTATTATTGTGTGTTGTCACTGGAATTTCTCAGCTCAACCATTCCATATTTACCATTGGAGTAGTGACAAATTTATGCTAAAAGTATTTCCCTTTCATTCTTAAACACCTTAACTTTATAACATCAAAAAGTGCAGAAAGGAACCTCATTTTCAAAAGTAATGAATGATTCCGCGTGATCCATTTTTTAGATACTCAAGTGGAGACATTTTTAAGAACCTGATTTTCAAAGGGCAGGTGCTCAGCACTTCCTGAAAACCTTTGAAGCGTCTCAGGCTGGGCACTGTCATAAGGACAAATTGAGTACTGGATCTAGCTTCCATAAAATAATACACTCTCTCTCTCTTTCTTTCTCTCACAGATGGAATAGAAGTTTCATTTGACCTCCCCTGAGCTGGGAAAGGGCATGTACCAAAAGATTCCGAAACACAAGCCAACCCCCAGTAACAATGCTAGTTCCATAGATGGCTTTTTTCAAGCCTGTAGTCCAAGGTTTAGACCTACTATAAATAGCTTAACTACCCCCAGCATTCAGAGGCAAGAGGCTAGTAGCTTCAAACACTATCTCCCTCCCAAAACCAGCAGACCTGTTTTTATCTGGCCTCTCTCTGGTCCTGATTGGCCCCAGGCTCTGCTATTCTCAAAGGCCAGGAGAGACTGAGGAATTAAACTAGGACCATTAACCCAATAGCTGGGGGAGCAATGCAACTGATTCCAAGATGTCAGGAATCTGATGCTCCTTTAAATTCCAAAAGAAAGAAGAAGGAATTCAAACAAACAGGAGCATATCCAAAATCTGTTTGCTGACTATGAATTGAGTTGGTTTTACACTAGTTTAAAAGCCAATTTGAGTTAAACTAGTACAGCCTTTGTGTGTTCACTATTATTCAATGAAGCAAGTACACCAAGTTCAATCGACTTTGGCTATGTTTCAGAGTGGTACCTTTCATTACAGTTACCTCTCAAATTACTATTCTAAAAGTTGATTTTAAGTGAAAAGAGCAGTAGGAGACCACATCAGTTAAGAGCCCTGCCCAGAACATAGTTGCGGCCATAAACATGTTAAAGCAGTTCTTGTGGTTGCCTTAGTGTGCTGAAATCATAGAAATGAAGCTCCTACTCTTATTTTTCTCCTGGAGACAGTGATTCTACAGAAGCGAATTCTCGGATACCCACTTCCCAGTACTCATCATCATGTTGAGAAATTCAAAGACTTTCCCATTTCTTCTAAGTTCTATTACACTGGTTTCAAAGAGGCACATCCAGAAAATAAAACATAAAATCTAGTAGCCGTTTTAGGGAGTTTGCTCCTGTAAATATTTGGAAAATCTGCAAATCAGAACAACCTAAAAACCAGCCAACTGTTTTTGTGTGTGTATATACTGACATGTCCAACAAATAACTCCCCTCATACTATGATGTTTGAAATTCTTTTTATATATAGACAATGTGTGTGGCTTAAATTCATCTTTGTAGTATACAGTTTTGTAAAATCTTTTATCTAAATGGCTTGACAGGTGACCAGAAATGTACTTCTTTAACAGTTATTTTCACCAGTCACAGCCAAAAAAGGGCTTCGATTCCTCCTTTCTTTTTAGACTTGTTTTAACAACATGTGTGGTCTAGTTTGTAGTTTAGATTGGAAGAGAGTTCAATAAAGCAGAGGTCCTAGTAATGCATTGTGCAATATTTCCTGTTTATTGTACTCGATGCATTGGGTAAATACCCTTAAAAATACTTACCATTTCATATATCGATAACCATCTCCAATTTTATGAGGATGCCCATCAATTTCTAGGTAAAATATTGTAAATTAACAATCTGAAAGAGAGCCTTAGAATAAAACAACTTTTTAAGACAGTTTATGTACACAGTTAACTCTTGCAGCACTGCCTTCTTAGGAATCTTATTCTTAATGTTGTGTGATGAGAAACTTAGTAATAATCACCTCCCTTTCAGCTTCTCCAAACCAAACAGTACCATTTTTCAGGCTCCTGATCCTTCCTGCTCCCTTTGCTCACATCTCTCTTCTTCACTACCCCAATATCTCAAGCAGCCGATTGTGACCACCTGTTAATGGCTGATTCACTACTTCCTATCTTTACATTGTGCTAGTACTTGTGCTTTACAATTGTGCTTCCCCATGCTTCCCTTTGAAATGCTATGCAATGGGCCTCACTCCTGATTCCCACAGGAGTTGAACAAAAACAACAGAGTCCTGTGGCACTTTTAAAGACTAACAGATTTATTTATCACAGGAGCTTTCTCGGGAGAAAATCCCACTTTGTCAGATGCTTCTGGAACTTGAGCACAGGAGTTGGAAATTTATAGCATGGGAGTTGGGGTGCATTAGCAATATCACCTGGAGGATGGGGAAGGGAACTTTCTGTGAGATGGGAAAAGCAAGGTGAACAGTCCAAACTCTTAAATTTACTCTTTTAGACTCACACAATTCCTAGAGATCATATAACTGGGAATCATCCAGTTTCCTAAGGGTTATCACATTCCAGTTTGTGTGTTTGTTATTTGTTACACACCCCTTAGTTATGCCTTAGTATGCCAATTTGATATATATTGATTGACAAATGAAAATACTGGAACATAATTTAGCTTAGAAATTGTTAACCAGTTTTAAAAAATTGAATGATAGGGAAAATCATTTCAGATTTGCATGCAACATATTTTAAAGATCGTTTATTTAGAAAGCCTTGAAGAAATGAACCAACCTGTGTAAAAAAACCCTACATGCTTGCCCTTTACCATGATGACAGAAATTGAATAAAAATGGTCTCAACTCCTCAATTACCCCCAAGAAATTCACACAACTGCTAAAAGGAAAGGTGGCTTTCACTGCCATGATCATGAGACAGCTGTGTGCCTACCTAGACCTACAGCATAACTCAGAGCATCCTGTAGAAATCTTCTACCTTGTATAGGGTTGTTTAGGAAACCAAGTAGTACCATGGAAGGGAGGAGTGCTAGGGTCCCAGGTCCCCCCTGCAACCTCCACACAAATGCTTGTAGCCTTGCACAAACCTAATCCTATGTTTGCAAGGATGACTTTAAAAATGTGACACAAGTGTAACTGATACAGTGATGTCTGGCTGAGTATGCAGAGCTTAAAAATGCTGGAGTTTAAATGGTCATATTTGTGAATTAACACCCCACTAAGTTGAAACTGATGGCTCTTGTCGCTACTGCTTTAACTATTTCACTGCTGATCAAAAGAAAGAAGAAACAGGATTACAGTATGAGGATCTGCATATTCTACTGAGAGTAACAGATCATATTGTTGTCATGAATACGTGGCACTTCACTTGGGAGAATTTCAACTCCCTCCTTTCCCAGTCTAACTGGGAAGCCAACAAGACAAAGGAGAGTAGCAGAGAACTTGCATGGGCAGCTGTGTCCCAGTGAAGAGAAGCAAAACCTCTGGATCCTAGCAGAGAACCTGAGCCCCACTGAGGGAGCACCAAGACTGAGAAGTCCAGAGGAACTGATCCCCAGTGACTGGTGGCTCAGCAGGAGTCAGCTAGGCATATGAGTCTCATTGAGCTAACTTGATGGAAGCTCAGTAGTACCCATGCTGTATCTGAATCCCACTAAGAGGGAGAACGCAGAGATCATCCAGGCCACACTGTGAGGCAGCCAAATCCGGTGAGACCAGTTGAGTATGCACTGCCATATTTCTGAACATCTGCAAAAGCTACCGTGAGTGGCATCTGATTTAGGCATGTGAAGTGGGTGGGTCTGTCTCTGGCTGGAGCTTTGAAAACTATCACTACTTTTTTCTTCCCAGTTCAACCCCTGGATCACAGAACCAACATCCACATTTTTATAGGGTGTAGGGGGAAAGTGGAATTCACTGCCACAAAGATGTTTAAGCCACTTTTCAGCACAGAATGGAGTGACAGTCAAGCACTGGAACAGGTTACCTAGAAAGGTTATGGAATCCCTATCACTGGAGGTTTCTAAGAGGAGGATAGACAAACACTTGTCAGGGATGATCTAAATATACTTAGTCCTCCCTCACCTGTGGGTGGAAAAGGGGGCAATGAACTATGACCATTTGAGGTCTCTTCTAGCCCTACATTTCTGTGATTCTATACAGATTTCATGAATGTTATTGAGCTCAAGAACAGTTATCTTAGTCAGCTAATTTATTCACAGCATTCATCTCAGCTATTTTACAATGGCCATTTAAAAATTACTGACATGCAAAAAAGCAGCAGCATCCATTTAAGAAATTTGCCTATGAATTACTTCAGAGGTATTAACCAGATATACATGTATTTTTTAATTATATGTGAATGGGAACTGCTGAATTGTAATGTTGCCTGCTTGTGAGCGTGATTTTTTAATTCATTATCTGAACACGCTCAAAGGATAGAATAGCTCTATGAAAGAAAGAAAAGAACCAGAAAGATAGTAAAAGACAGCAAGAGTAAAGGAAATAAAAAAGATGTCTATCAGTGTTTATTGTCAATACACAGCCAAGATGATCCTGCAGTGATGCCCACGCAGAAAACTGGTGGAAAGAACTGCATAAATAACCAACCCAGGAAAGGGCAATACACAGAAAACACAGCAGAATTCCAAAATTTGAAAAGCATTTGGTCTTTATTTTTCAACTGAGAGAGTCACCAAAGGTAATTAAAGATCCATATGGGGTCTTTTGAAAATGGGAATGCAGCACAAGAGTTACACTCTTGTTTACTTCTAGAGTTATTTGATTTTGGAACCCTAAAACTGCACGTGACAAAAACAGTTCAGCTATCCGAAAACTTGAACTCATAACAGAGACTCCGAAGAGGGATCTCTCAGTGTCTGGACCACATTGGGAACATATCCTTCCTCCAAGGGAGAACAGTGTGCTTCTATTCCTGACCACAGCGGCAGCTGTTATAAGTGGGGAGTGATTATACATGGGAACAGAATTTAACCCTTAAAAAAAATCTGTGTGCACAAAGATATCAGAATACCCATTTATCTATTGTGCATGTTCAAATACTATAAATTTCACAAAATTCTGCATTTACTATAATTATTATTATGGGATGTGCATTCCTAGGAAAGTTAAGTGCTTTTACAATTCCCACCCTGTATTAAAAACTTTAAGCTTTATGCCCTGGAAGGACTTTTTACTCAATACCCACAATGAAAATGATCATCAGCACAACAGGCTCTGCCCATTCTCTGTTGATATACTACCGCTTGAGAGAGTCTGGGAATTGTGAGGAAGCTGCTCTGTGTTGCCTGCTGATAGGTCCTAGAGACAGTTTTACTCTTTACAAGATACATTTATTTAGCAATTAAACGCATCAGTATTCTACCTCATACTCAAAGAATAAAATAAAGGTAGAGCAAATGAGATTTGCAGATCAAATCATGGGTTGTGAGGAGGACAGAATGCCCCTGTCAAACTAAAAGGTAACATCTGTTATTTCAGTCCTTAGGCTAAAATAGGGCCTTCTGCATCCTCTATGTGAAGGTTTGCAAATCTGCATCACTGTGGATTCACTGGCCCCTCTCTCAGGCTTATCGACACTTATCGCACCGCCGCTGCATCACTGTAGCACCTAGGGAAGATGCTACCTATGCCAACAGACATGTTTGTAGTGTTGACCAGCGCTCTGCTCATGGCTGTGGGCCTGACATTCTCACATCCCCTAATTTCCTCTGCAACAGCATATTTGGGGCATATGTGTCTCCTTGGAAGACAATGGTAAAGAAACCACCAGCTCAGTAGTTCAATTTATCTGCCCCACCCCAAGATTAATAGCCCAGCCTTTCTGCAGGAACATTCTAGGTTTGTGTCTAAAGGGCCCCGCAAAGGCCCCCAGTGGCTGACATTCAATAGTAAATAGAATACTGAAGAAAATGCACAGCCTAGACCTGCCCAGACTGTGATATGTTCATTACTGTGCACAGGCAAACACCAGGGTAAATTTATAAGAACAGTGAAAAACACTATTGGAGGGCAATTTAAAACACACACACAGAACAGTGATTACATTTAATACCTAAGTTAAGTTGACAGGACATGTTTAGCTTTATTTTCTCATCACTTTAAAAAGCAAGCAAGCACGAGTTCCGCTCCTCCAGAAAGAGTAGAACAAGCACTGAGCTGGAGAAACACAAACGGAGCGTAAAACCGGTCACAAAGGAACAAATGTTGATGAATGCTTTGCAACACAATGAATCATACTGATTTCTAATTGTATGGCACTTCTATTACACCTTTCATAGGATTTCAGGCAGACAGCAATCCTCGTAGCACAGGAACCCAAGCTCTCTGGTTCTGGAAAGTAGATTTAGTCCTAATTTTTGTGACAGATGGAGCTGATAGTCTCAGAATGAAAAAAAGCGCCAGTTTTTGACAGGCAGCAGACACTGATGCCTCTTGCGGTCAAAGCCCATGTTGCTCTGGAATTAAGGTGGCACTAAAATTTAAAGAAACACCTAAAATGCACTCTCTCGCCTACTCTGCAATTCACACCTTATGCTTTTCTGAATATAGTTTTTATTTTAATCCTATATTTTCTTTTAAGCAAAGGAAGACTTAAGAATGTAATGAAAAATTTAATGCATCCCTGGCCAGTCTTGTTCTTCCAACCAAAAGAGGTTTTTTAAAATCGTATTTAATATATTTCAGGCAACGTTCATTAGCTGGTAGGTTTCAATAAAGAATTCAAAGAACCATTTCAGACATACTGGAAATCATATGTCAGCATTCTATTTCCAAAATGTATTGTTGTTAATAATGTGTGCAAGAGGATCTTCCCCCCCCTTCCCCCCAAATCCTAGTCACTCCCTGCATTGACTCCCTAGAGAAAATCATCATGCTAATATAAAACCTGGATCTTTTTAAAGGCAAGGGAAGTGCAAAACAGTGAACTGGCAAGTGGTCACGCTCAAGTCCTGCAATCATGAAGTTGCTGAGAAAAGTAGTGTTAATGGGCTAGATTCTGTTCTCAGCACAATGTATAAATACACTCCCATTGAACAGATCTTAAAGAACACTTTGGTTCATTATGAGACCTCACCTACATTTCTTGCAGGGGAAAATCTTACTCCCACTGTGAGCAAATAACGCAAGAAGCCTTTCTTTTTTATATACTGGTCTATTTAATAGAAATCTAAACTTGTTTGGACTTCTAACAGTACCATGCAGAATGAAATATATTTTACAGTCTCTTTTAATAATTTATGCCATGATGTTACGTCGCAAGCAACCTCTCTAAACCAAAAGTTGCTTTGTGACCGCTGAAAACAGAGATGGGGGCAAAGCGCCAAAGCCCTGCCTGACGCAAACAGCTGCAGAGCCGTGTTGTGTTGTAAGAACTGTGTGGCGGAGCCTCCTTAACAGTAGGAGGGGCTCCTTGGGGGCTGCTGTCAATCTCTTTAAGCCTTTCCTTTCAAGCTTTGAATGTGAGCTGCCCCTCAGCCCCCCTTTCTCTCGTAGATCGTAAAGAAAAAAAGTTTCAACAACAGGCTGGACCAATAGGAAGTCGAAAAGCAGGGAAAGGGGGCCGAGCAAAGGGAGAGAAGTGGAGAAAAGGAGAAAGAGAGCGACGAGCGAGAGAGAGCGCAGGCCGGGGGCTTCTGTAAAAGGAGAAGAAGCGTTGCTAATTGTTTTGTTTGTTTGCTTTTCCATGCATGCATAATGAGGCTTGAGCAGAGCACGTTGCTGGTGCTCGGAGGCCACTTTTGTATTTAAAGCCTCGCAAAGAGAAAGATCCTCTACACTGAGAGCAGAGCAGCTTGCCGGGCTTGTTGACAAGAGAAGCAGCATCAATCGCAGAGACAGAAAGAGAGGGAGACCCTGAGTCTGCTATTTTCCCCCCTTTCGCTATTTTCTTGCCAAAAGGGAGGGATTTCTTTCCCCTGCTTCCCGAAAGAGCATCAGTCTAAGCGAGTGAGCGGAGCCGGGTCTGTGGATGGGATCGGAGCTTGCATGTGCGGAGATGCTGCAAGCGGAGAGTTAAAAGCTCCCGAGGAAGCAGCAGTAGCAGCAGCTGGGCGTTTATTCTGTGGAGAAAGAGAAAAGAAAGGGATCTGCATGAGAAGCAGGGCAGCACCATGAGCTTCCCCCGGCGCAGCCTGCAAGCCCCCGAGTGCACTCAGGAGCCGCTCTCGTCCCAGCAGCCCCCAATTGCACTGATTCACTAAGGGCACCGGCAGCCCAGGACTGGGGGTGGGGGTTGCATCACAGTCTGCTGATCGAGCCTCGCAGGGGCCGCCCGGATGGATCGATGAGGGGAAGCCTCATGCACACAGCTGGCAGAAGTTCTGCAAACTTTTCCACGGGCAGCGCCTCCTCCGCCCCCCTTCGCCCCCGCCGCTGCCCGCGATGGTGGTAGGTTTGCCCGCGCTGCACGGAGGAGGCGGCGGCCCCCGCTGGTGGCTGTGGCTGGCGGTGGTGCTGGGCGCAGCGTCCCCCGCGCGGGGCTCGCTAGGGCAGGGCCGGAGGCTGATCTGCTGGCAGGCGATGTTGAAGTGTCAGGGGGAGAGCGAGTGCAGCTACGCTTACAACCAATACGCCGAGGCGTGCGCCCCGGTGCTCCTGCAGCAGCACGCGGGGGACGGGGCCGCCTCCTCCACCTCCAGGCGGCGGTGCCCCAGCCACTGCATCGCCGCCCTGATCCAGCTCAACCAGACCCGCTGGGGCCCGGCGCTGGAGGACTGCGACTGCGCGCAGGATGAGAGCTGCTGGGCCACCAAGCGCGCCATCGAGCCCTGCCTGCCCCGCACCAGCAGCGGCGGGGCCGGGGGCGCGGCGGGCGGCGGCGGGGTGATGGGCTGCACCGAGGCCCGGCGGCGCTGCGACTGGGACACCCGCTGCAGCGCGGCGCTGGGCCGCTACATGACCTACTGCGGCAAGCTCTTCAACGGGCTGCGCTGCACCGAGGAGTGCCGGGCGGTGATCGAGGACATGCTGGCCGTGCCCAAGGCCGTCCCGCTCAGCGACTGCGTCTGCGACGGGCTGGAGCGGCCCATCTGCGAGTCCTTGAAGGAGAACATGGCCCGCCTCTGCTTCGGCGCCGAGGCGGGCGGCAACGGCGCGGGCAGCAGCGGCGGCTCGGACTGGGGGCCGGAGTATTACTACGAGGACGAGGACGAGGACGAGCTCGGCCAGCGGGGGCGGGACGAGCCGGACGAGCCGCCTGCCCAGCCCGGCTTCCCGGTGCAGACGGATCGCGCCAGCCCAGCGCCCGCGCCGGCAGCCTGGACCTTGCTGGCCTCCATTTTGCTGCTGCTCTAGCCAGCCGGCCCCATCTGCTGGTGCAGAGCGCGCCGCGCCAGCAGCGCCCGGGCTCGCCGCACGTGGAGCCGGGGATCCGGGCGTCCCCTCGGACCACTTTCGGGGGCCTTTATCCGAGCACGTCCCCCCCTCGCAAATAGTCCGCCCGCCCTCTCCCTAGCACCTGCCTGCAGTGCATTTCCCGCGGGCGCGGGCCACCCCCCCCAGTCAGTTTGATGGGGAGACCAGTTTCCTGGCCTTGTAACGCGGCCCCCCCGTGTGCCCTGCTCGCCAGCTGGGAGGAATGCTTTGGGTCGGCGCTCGCGCGCACTGTGCAAGGTGTGGGTTCGGAGCGGCACGCCAGGGAGCTGTTAGCAAAGCTACTGTAGGGTCCTTTGCCATCGCCCCCAAACTAAACACCAGTAGTGAGGGGTTGGGGTTTAGCATTTGACATGAAGGTGGGAAACCAGAACTTGCTACCAAAACTACAGCCTCACTGGCTACCAGCAGCCAACAACTCGAATTCAAGAACCGTATCACCATTCAAAATGCCTGCAAGAGGATTACATTTCCATGCCTTTAATTAAATGGGGGGGAGGGGGACAAATGGATAGGTCCTCGGCGTCCCCATAACAAACTCTTGCCAGCAAACATCTTTTCCCTCAACCTAAAGACATAAAAATGCAGATTTTTCTCAAGAGTTGTTGGCTGTCCTGAACAATGCAACTTTTGTCTTAAAAGAGCTCTGCACTGCCATCTTCAAAAGACACTTTTTAAACTCCAGAACTTGTATGTACAAATAACCTGAAATTATATTGCCTCTAGTCCTATCAGGGTGCTGACCTCTGGTAAATCTTATATAAAATGTATTTAAAACTGGGATTTGTTACCAGTCATTCTCCTTTGTATATAGAATTTTATAAATTGTATGCTTGGGGAATAATTTATTTTTTAAAAAAAAATTAAAGTTTTAAATCTACATCCTATTTGCCAGATAATTGCAGATGCTGTTGTTTTCCGGGAAGGTACAGATTTCATTTTATATGTAAAGGGATACAAGCAAGAATAACTCGGTGAAGTATGCTCTGTTAAATGTACAGTGTATTTTATAGATTTGAAGTTAACTTTCTTATTTTGAGAGCCTTTATGAACATTGTAGAATTGTATAAATGCATTTCCAAGCTGCCTTAAACGTATTTTTTATAGAAGGCATAAAAAGTCCTATGTTTTAAATATCTATGGCTTTGTGTATTTCTTAAATGTGTAAATTAGTGAAGAAACAGTTTTAAATAATGGATGCATGATGATGTCCAGAGACACTGCTGTTGAATGAACTTTTAGTCCTGTTTGGAGGAAAGGAAGGAAGGGTGCTAAATAAATAAATAAAAATAAAAACTCAGCATCTCTCTATGGTACTTTAAATAGATGATAATCATTGTTGTCCTTGCTTTAATGAATAATTGGACATAAGTAGTAAACAGGACGTTGAAAATGCCACTTTCAAAGACAGTAGTTGATTTTTGTGTGTGTTGGCATGGTAACGCATCAGTGCCAGAACTATGTAAAACAATTCTCAGTTTGTCTTCCAAGGACACTGCTCCTATATGTGTTTAGAATTATCAAGCCAGCAGCTCCTTTATGAAATGAAGGGATGGTATTCCCATATTCCCATATATATGTAAATATGTTGCCAGACGTGTAGATGACTAGTGTCTCAAGCAGCTTCCACACATATTTAGTTTTATACAGTAAATGATGAGCATTTGCAACAAAATTCATGAAAGTTTGTGAGCCAACTCGCTTCCTTCAGAGTGAGGAGTGCAAATAAGTAAACAAAGTGGGGTGATCAACAATTACCAGAACTTGTTGCACTGTTCTGAGAAGAAGTTTTGTGTTGGGCTGAAGCCTGGTTTTCTGCCAGAGCTACTGATCTACACTCAAACGCCCTTAGATAAATAATTACACTCTTAAGCTGTGTCGAGTGCTGATACACTTGACCTTGTAAATAGAAATGTTTGCAGTAGGAATAAACTCCGGCATTGGAAAATCTTTTAAACATTAACACAAAAGAGGGAGCTCAGTCCTCTGGGGATTTGAGTTTGAACTGCGCCAATCTAGGCACTTGCAAGGGGGAAAAAAAGTTTGTTTATCTTCTATTCGTGCTGTTTATTTAAAGCTTTTAGTTTTAAATGCAGTGATTGGAGGGCAAGTCAGAAGTTTAAAAGCCACGACAAATAAACTTTGACTGAGGGGGCAACAGGAGAGCAAGATAGTGTCTTTTTTCATCTTAATAGATCTGGGGAGAAGATAAAGCCACTTCTGTCTGTTAAGTCAATTAACAAAACTATAAATCTCAGTTTCTAGGTTCAGTTATTTTAGAGATTTTTGCCATTTCTTTAGTTCAGATGGTTTCGCTTAAGTTGATTAAGCATTGAAGTGATATACAAACAAGCTTTAACCGCCCCATCCCCCCATAGTTTTGATGCAGCAAGCCTGTGAATATAGTGTGTGTCTATGAGTTAAAAAAATTTTTGAAGTCACCTGAACGGTTGAGTAAACTTATTGTTAAAAGAAAGCTGAAAACATTGTTTCTTGAAGAGGAGAACAAGGAGTAGTTGGGAGCGACTTGTAAATGGAACAAGCTTTCTTTGCAAAATGCTACGATTGCAATCCTGTAGTGATGGTCTGAAATATTCTCCCCCATCCTTTAAGGGATATTCTTAAACACATGCTCAGTTTGTCAGCTTCCCGTGTCCATGCAGGGCATTTTGATTCGTTTTAAGTGCAAAAATTAAGTCCCAGTAAAAGCCTCTGTTTTTCCTCAGTAAGGAGTAAAGGCATTAGCACTAGAAAAGGCCTGATAATTAACTGCTACAATAAACTCAAGACTTGATTTTACAGGCCCCTGTCAAAAGCATCTGCCTGGAATAAATCAACACTGAGCACCACTGGGGAGGGAGGACACAAGTCTTTGTGCTTCCTTCCCTGTAGAAAGTGTACATTGATCGGTGGCTCGTTTTAATTTAAATAGTTGTACGCAAAGCATAGCCATGCACGCTGTGTCCTCTGATCTTTGCCTTAGGAAAAGATTAAAAAAGAAAAAATGAGTTGGGTTATCAGAATAAATGCTCCTAATCGAGTGAATCAGCCACCCAGAGCGTATTATCATGTATCCCCCATGCTACCTGACCATACAGGTCTGTCATATTTAAAATTCCCTTGTGAGTTATTTAGATACAGCGACGGATAGACGTTTTCAAATTTCTAAGGGGAGTGTTGTGGACGTCTCTTGAAGAAGAATGGGTCCCAATTTTCCTGAGTGAGAGGGATTTTTCCACAAGACAGGAGGCCCTGGTTTTCTAGATCTTTGAAAATGCTCCTTGCCTTGGCCCATTCCTGGTGGTCTCTTCCAGGGAGAGAAGGAACTCTTTTCCATTTCATGTAAAATAATCCAATGGGTTCAGTCTCCTTTTTATTCCCAGTTACCAGGTTTGAATTCTTGGTGACAGTTTATTTGTCTTTGGAGGCACTCCAGTGACAAATGTTTAAGGGAGTGTGGGACAATGGTGGAGAACAAGGAGGCAGTTCATTGAACTGACAGTGACCATACAGTAAATAGAGGGAGATTCAAGCTTCAGTAGGCACCCAAGCTCACAGCAAAGCTTTTGTACACAATCACACTAGCCATAACATAAGGTCTCTGTTTATTTTCAACACTCCATGCCAATGTGTGCAGGTGGACATAGGAAGCATGGCAACTAATTAAATGAAGCTTTATAATAAGAAAAAATGAAATCACCGATTTTGGCCAGAGGGTTTTTTGTTTTTTTTAAACAGTCACATTGCAAAGCATGCAGGGTAAGAGTTACAACGTCCCTTCCCTCCTATATTAACAATTATTGAATCACTGACTCATTTGTTACTTACACCTATGCGTAATAAATGTGTACTGCTTGGGTACTTAAGTGTGTGGAACCTATATATATGCATAGAACAAGAAACAACCTATCTCGATTATTCAGTATCAAGGCAACATTTGTCTGATTTTTGAGTAGCCTGGGTTGGAGATGTGAGAAGGGGCATTGTAAAGAAGCCAAGATTTACAAGAAAAAGCTATTGGAATCTATACTCCTGTTGTCAGATTAGATCATAGAAAAGATACTCAGTTGATGTTCTTGTAGGAACTACCTCTGCAGTATTGCTAAAAGAGATTCAGATTCCTATCATTTTGGCCCTGCACACAGTAAAAAACACAGTAAACTGCCCCACAGCCGGGTATAGTATACACATGCAAATACAAAGAAAGTAGCAGGTAGACTCGCAGCGCAAAACATTTCCAAATGGAAAGATGAGTGCTCCTTCAGGTCTGTCCTACAGATCTGGAAGCAGCAAAGTCGAAAGTTACTGTATTTGACTTGCGGCATTGGTGGTGGTAGACAGCTGAAAAGGCTCACATTGACTGTCTGAGTGACATAAATAATGTGCTATTAGCATAAATACTTTCTAAGGCATCCATTTAATCAATTTCTTAAATAACAGAATGATCTACTACAAAATAGTGGACTGTATACACTATATTTTGGCACAAAGATGGTCATTCTCCCACTAGTAACCAGGGGCTCTAAATAAATGATTTCAACAATGTTTTATTAAAGGAGGACAAGAGCCCTCGAGCTGCATTAATCGGGGAGAAGTCGAGTGGCACTTTTGTTATGGAAATGTTAAGCACATAATAGCGCGGGCAAACAATGTGGAGCCACTTCATTCTTTCAGCCATGCTGACACCTCTTAAAGAGGAACTGCAGGGAAGGATGTGGGAAAGATTTGCTTTCTGAGGAACCTTTCAGCTAATATTTTGGAGGGTTACCTCCAAACCACTTTTAGAGTGAATGTAACCGAAGGCAATAAACAACCAGCAAGGAGAAAGGATTTATGCACTTAATGTTAGTGATACCTCCTGCCAAGTTGAGATACGTTGGACAAAACATTTTATTAAGGTTCTTTCTATGACTTTATTATGAGTCAAGTGGATGTAATTCTACAGGGCTGGTAAATCTTTCCGTTGCATATATTATACACACATAAATTATGTAAACACATCGTAATGTAGAGAGAATACAATACTATTAATACACTACGGAGAGAAAGAGAGTAGGGACAAATGAGACTAGGGAAGTAGATGGGCCAGGATTAAGTAGGACCTGATAAAAGGTGTAGATAAAGTGCTTAAATATGATATGGTTAAAGACAGGAATCAAATAATGCATTGGAGAAGGGGATGATGCTGAAATGTTAGCAGAGAAAGACAGTTTTAGAAGTGGTATTTTGAATAGACTAAAGGAAGAGAAAATGAGTTTGGGAGCCAATATATGAGGAGGTGAGATGGCCAATGAATGCGTAAGGATTGGAGAGAGAGGCAAGAGCAACATAATTTAGCAAAAGACTGGATGGGAGAGAAATGGGAGTAAGTAGATGGTAAGAATGTAAAAGTAGGTTTGCAAGTTTGGAAACAGGAAAGATACAAGGTTATCAAGTGGAGACAGAGCAAGCAGAGAGATCAAAAAGAAAGATCAGAAGTTCAGTTTTGGAGAGAATAATTCTGAAATGGCATTTAGCAATCCAAGATATGAAACTGTGACCAAAGGGATGTAGGAATAATGGGGTAGCTTGGTATCAAGCGAGATGTTGATGGTTGGAGACAGGAACAAGAGAAATACACTGCAAAAGAGCACTGAGGTGAACAGAGGATCAATAACAGAACTTTAAGGGACAGTACCAGATAGGAGATGAGGAAGGGAGATTGACTATTAAAGGAGATTTTGAGACAATGAATATTGGTCAGTAAAGTAGAAGAAGGTAAAAGAGAACAGTGCTGAGGAGGAAAGTGATTAACCGTTTTAGGAGTTGTAGACTAATTAAGAATGATGAGGCTAGAAAAGTACTTACATTTAGCTTGAAGGAGGTCATTAGTGTGTAGGGTGGAGGGGAAAGGGCAGAAACCAGATTGGAGAGTTTCAGAAAGAGACTAGGAGGAGAGGAAATGAAGGCAGTGAAAGCAAACCCTTCACTCCAGGATTTTAGCGACAAAAGGGAAGAAAGATATAGAATGGTAGTAAAAGAGGGAAATTTCTTCAAAAGTGGGAATGTGTATGTTTTGAAGCTGAGAAAAATCAGCCAGTAGTGAGACAGCTATTAAAATACAGCAGAGGGGAGGAAGTAGAGAGGATCATAGAGTAACAGAAGGTAAGATGGAATGGTCTTGAGGACAGACTGAAGTGTTACAGGCAGAAAGAAGACAAAAGAACCAAAAAATGAACAAAGAAGGAGAGGCAAAAATTAGGTATGGAAGAGAGGAGAATGAGAATTCTTGCCTGATTATGACAATTTTGATTTGAAGAAATTAGCTAGACCCTGGACAGAGAAGGATTAGGTGTAAGAAGAGGAGGGCTGGGTTGGAGAAAGGGCTTAAAAGTGTAATTGGAATTATAAAAGAGACCTTTCTTCTCCTTCCTTTTGGGATATATTTATTTATTTACCAACACAGTATCTGAGCATCTCAGAACATTTAAATATACCCCCCCCCACAAAAAAAATTCTTCACACTTCCCTGTACATCTTGACATTTTATATCTTTTTATCACAACATGCAGCTTGAGAAAATATGGTGCTCAATATCATCCCAAAATACATGTCATCATGGAAAAGCACAAATTGTTCTAGGTATGATTTAGAAAAAAGTAAAAAAAAAAAAAAAAAATCAAGCCACATCTGTTTTCAATGCATTGCATTAAAATACTTCACAAACATCTTTTTCTTTTTGTTTAATCATAGAAATGTATGGCTAGACCTCAGGAGGTCAGCTAGTCCATACCAGCATGCAGAGGCAGGATAAAGTATATATAGATCATTTCTGACAGATGTTTAACCATTTCTTAAAAATATTCAGTGATAGGGATTCCACAAGATAATTCCTAGGAGTCCCTCTACATAACCTCTTCCAGTGCTTACCTGGAACTGACTATAGTTAGTTATAGTCAGAAAGTTTTTCCTAATATCTAATCTCCTTTGGTCAAACTAAGCACATTACCTCTCCTAACTTTGATAGATATGGAGAACAATAGATTACCATTCTTGTTATAACAACCTTTTACATATTTGAAGACTGATATGTCCCTCTTCGGTCTTCTCTGCTGTGGGCTAAGCATGCCAGGTATTTTTTTCAATTTTTCCTCACAGGTTATGTTTTCTAAACCTTTTGGGATTTTTGTCGCTCTCAATTTGTTCACCTCTTTTGTAATGCATGATACCCAAAATAGGGCACAATACTTTAGCTGAGGTCTCTTCAGTGCCGAGTACAGGGGGACAATTACTTCCTTTGGCTTATACACAACATTCCTATTAATTCATCTCAGAATGACATTTGCATATTTTGCCACAGCTTTGCACCCTGGGTTTATATTCAATATGTGAGCCACTATAAATTTCATATGCTTTTTTGCAGCACTGCTGCCTAGCCAGTGATTCCCCACTTTGATTTGTGCATTTGATTTTCCTTCCTGTGTTTAGCACTTTGCACTTGTGTGTACTGAATTTCATCTTACTGATTTCAGACCAATTCTCCAATATTTTTGTATAATTGTGGATTCTAATCAGGTCTGTAGATGTGTTTGCAATCCTGCTGATTGTTGTGTCATCCACAGATTTTGTAAGCATACTCTCTACTCTATCATCCAGCTCATTAATGAAAATATTGAATAGTATCAAACTCAAGACAAACCCCTGTGGGCCGCAGTTGTGGATCCTTCCGGTTTGAAAGAAAACCACTAACTACTCTTTCAGAATGGTCTTTCAAGCAGCTATGCAATCATCTCATAGTAATTTAGTAATCTAGATCATATTTTCCTAGTTTGACTATGAGAATGTCATGTAAGACAATATCAAAGCTTTACTAATGTCAAGAAACATTATGTCTACTGCTCTCCACCCTGACCATTATGCCCATTTTCCCATCAAAGAAGGAAATTAGATTGGTTTGGCATGTTTTATTCTTGAAAGATACATGTTGGATATAACTTTATCACCCCATTTTCCAGGTTTGAACAAAATGATAGGTTAATAATTTGTTCCAGTATTTTTCCAGGTGTCAAAGTTAAGCAGACTGGTCTATAATTCCCCAGATCCTCTTTTCTCCTTGTTTTAAAAGACGGGTACTATATTTATCCTTCTCCAGTCCGCTGGGATTTCACCTGTCTCCGTGACTTCTCAAAGATGATTGCTAATGGTTCAGAGACTGCTGTGGCTTGGTCTTTAAGTACTCTAGGGTGGATTTCATCAGATAGTATTGACTTAAGTGCATCTAACTTGCCTTAATTTTCTCTAATTTGTTCTTTCCCTATTCTGGGCTGAGAGTCTTTCCCTTTGTTATTAATATTAATTGTGTTAAACATCTGGTCACAATTAATCTTTTTAATGAAGACTCAGATTAAAAAAATCACTAAATGCTTCAGCCCACACATTCCTTTATCATTCTCTTACTTGTAATGTATTTATAGAACTTCTTATTGCCTTTTATATCACTTGTTGAATGTAACTCATTTTGTGCCTTAGTCTTCCTGATTTTTGTCCTTACATGCTTATGCTGTGCTATTCTGTTGTATTCATTCTTAGCAATTTTTCTGTTTCCCCTTTTTGTACGATTCCTTTTTGTTTTCAGATCCTTAAAGAGCTCCTGATGCAGCCACAAAGGTCTCTACTGTTCTGCCTATCTTTCCTCTGTATCAGAACACTTTGTTATTGTGCCTTTACAAGCTTCCAGCTATCCTGACTTCCCATTTTCCTAAGATTTCCTTCCCATGCAGCCATACTCATGTTGAAGTCCACTGCCTACCCTGCTGCTTTCACTCCTTCTTTCCAAAGGGCCAGTCTATACTGCTGGCAAAACGTAGCAAGTTACACACCAGATGTATGCAGAGTAGCTTGTGTAATTCCCATTGACTTCCTAACTCCCCTTTAGTGCACTGTCTTTGTTGTGCTATGCTGAGCCAATGGGAAATGCATTCCTGCTGACTCAGCGCTACTCCAATTGAGGGGATGGTTTTATTAAATTGACTTTGGATCGACTGACATATCTTAACCAACTGCTCAGTCGATCTGGAAAACTCCATCTGATGGTGGTGACTTTGCCGCCATCAGTGTAGACATACCCTTAAATTCATGACCTAAATCATATCACGGTAACATGCACCTAAGTTGCTTTCCAACTTCAGAATTTCAGTGAGTTCAGTTCTGTGTCAGAATCAAGTTCCTGAAAATTGGCAGAACATAGCTTGTCCCTTATTACTTCCTCAACTTTCTGAACCAAGCGGTTATTCCTCAACCCATTTTAAGAACCTGTAGGACAATCTGTGTCTTGCCATGTTGTTTTTCTAACAGATATCTGGAAAAAGTCCTCCATTACCAACAGTATTCAAAGACTATCATTTAAATTTTAGTATAATTTAATTTTCATTCTCCTGGAATTGCATCTGCTTTATTGGTATTCCTGGGTGAACACACAACTCTGATTGTATTATTTAAGCATGGCAATAAGAAACAGAAGTTGCATGTAGCACAGAACTCAGCACCAAATACACAAAGATCCACATCTGATTTCTTGTTATTGAAAAGTAAATTAAGCTAAAACTCTAAAGAGCCTTAATATAGGAGTATGAAAACATAAAATTTGCCATACCAGATCAGGGTACTGGTTCAGGAGCTCAGTCATTCTAAGTCTTATCTACCCTAGATTTTTTTTTCAGGAAATCTCCCACCACCGCACTATCACAAGTAGCTCTACTGGTAAGAGCAATGGTTGAAATGTTAGGGTAGTTCTAGGTAGTCATGGTGTTCTCCCATCATGTCATCTAACTATGAAATGCTGTATATAGGGGAATACGCCTTCCTTCAGCAATCCTCTTGTGCCTTCAAACATATGGGTGTAGCTACAAAAAAGCTGTAAACCAGAAACTTTTAAGTTAAGGAGTTTACTATCATAAATATAATCAACTGGCAGAGCCATCCAATTTAAGGTCAGAAGGGACCACTAGATCATTTAGTCTGACCTCTCTATCACAGGCACCGACATCACTCAGCACCCACACACTAAATCCAAGAACCAAAATTAGATCAAATGATTAAAGCCCACAGAAGACTAGATTGTTACTTGCCACAGACAGAGAGGAGGAGGGACTGAGCTGTACCAATGCAGGGGCAGCCAATGCCGCAGTATCACATTTTAGTGACTTTCACTGGGATTTTGAGGCTAGAGGCCTCAAAAGAGTATATATATGAGTGGAACTGAACAAATAACCCCAACAAATAATTTACTCAACAACTTTAACCTTTATTTATAAAATTCCATTTTCAATTAGCCATGTCGAGATTGTTGTTACTCTCTAGTAATTTCAGTGGGGTTATTTTGGATTTACTACAATGTAGATGACAACAGAATTTGGCTCATGGCATTATTTCAATTCCTGGTGTGAAAGAATGCTACTTGTGTAGTAAGAAAAGGATCAAGAAGAAACAGCGGCTTTGAATTAATGAGGTTAACGTAGGACTCGTAACGCATTTTTGTGGTGAGATGCTGGGTATGTTAGAGTCCAGTTAGAGAAAACAAATGTTATTAGACACAAGTTATTTTTCTAGTGAAGGGAGGGAGAGCAGATAAGAACAATTAGGGAATTTTAAAGATCATTTATCGGTTGAGCCATACAGGTTTTGCCTCTGGCTTCATTCCTGGAAAACTTAGGCTAAACTGTAAAATTTACTGACTGGATTTAGAGTCTAAATGTAATTCTATCATCACATTCACAATAATTGTAAGGGTACGCAGGCCTATGGGACGGGTGTGTTCTGAGTTTTGTCTGACTTGTCTAAAGGTTTCTGTGCTAACATAGGCAAGGGGCTGAAGGGCCATGCTGCTCATGCCATATCAAGTGGTATGCCATCCTGTAGAAATATACCTGCAAATACACAGCCATTCCACCTTAAATTCACTTTCTACAAGCACTCATGGGATCAAAGCTCGTTTTCTTGAATGCTTTCAGCAAGTTAACACAAAAGAGAATAATGGACATTTATTTTTAAGTTTGAGGAAATACTTGCAGAAACATTTTTGCAGTATTCCCTTAGCTCTACATGGTATCCAAGGGTGACCACACTGGAGCCCATAAGCCAAAAGTGGCCTACTACTGTTCAAATGAAGATAGACAGTTATTCTTGGAGTTGTAGACCTGAATCTCCAGCTTTGCCCATTAAGCAAAGACATCTGAGAGGGGAGCAACAACTATACAGACTCCCAATTTGGACTCGGTTTTATATCACCCCTAGCCCAAGAATGAGGCCTAAGGGCTGCCTTAAACTAAACCTGCTTCTCATTGTCCTCTGAGGCTGCTACATCAATGCTGGATCAAAATGAGCTCCAAACATACCCTTCCTACCCCTGGAATTTCTCCTATGCCAGGGGATTAAGTAGGGGTGGCAAATAACGGGCTATATCACCTCCACAGGATCTGAAGATTCTTCCACAATGGGGCAGCTTCAAGTTTCTTTTTGTTGCCGAAAGGGGCTTAGATCTGGCCCATAGTCTGTTTTGGCAGGACCTACATTAAAAATAAGGGTGGTTGCAGTAAATCAGATACAGCCGTTGGACTTCAGAAATGTTACTAATATGACTTGATCAAAGCACACTGAAGTCCATAGGAGTCCTTCTTGCATTAACTTCAGTTGATTTTGGTTTGAGCTCATGGTCCTTAATTAGGTAAAATTTACAGCATAAACAATTTTGCAATTAGCTGGGATGATTTATTCATTTCCCCCCCTTTAATTCAATTGTCACTTCTATATTCTGTCTAAGCATTCATTTAAAAATGGAGCAGAAATATAGGTACCTAAAATCTGGAAGTAATTAATGTACGACTATTTCATTGTCTTTTTCTTTTTGGTTCTCTATGATGATAATAATATAAGTAAGCATGTTGTCATTATTTCTGAAATATTAAACAGTAGCTCATGAAATATTGGAATTTTAACATTTGAGTTAATGAGAGTACATAAGTACTACAAAAACATCGGTGAAAATGTCAAGGCTCAAGGCCAGAATAAAAAGCAATGAAACTGAAAATACTGTTTGCTGGGAAATTGTGACAAATTGCTTGCCTTAAGAGACAATAGGTAGCCAGTGCTTGGACAACAAGGCAATCTAATTTGTGGAGGAGAAAACAATAATTTTAATGAAAGTTTCAAAATATTAACAACCACACATTCTTAGAAGGGGTCATGATTTCAAAGCTAATTTAATCTTTTACGTGCTAATAGCTCTATTCTATTATATATTACACTATTCTGAAATTCCTTGTGTAATCCACACACACACACTTGCAAAGAAAATCATTAATGCCATACCACAGCTGGGACTTTAAATACAAATCACCAAAAAACCCAAACCAAACAACCAATCAAAAAACAACAAAAAACAAACAAACCGAGGAAACCTTTGATTAAAAGGTTGACTTTTTACAAATAACTACTTATAAATAAATGTAGCTGAATGTTTACTATGAAAGAAAAGTAATAAACTGTATAATATATCAGCTAGGCTTGCTTTTTTCCTGGGTTTTCTATTCTCCCATTTGTTTCAGCTTTGTTTAAAAAAAAGAAGAAGAAGAAGAAGAAGAAGAAGAAGAAGAAGAAGAGGAAGAAGAATGTGAAAGATACGGTTTCAGAAACACACTGCCAGTTTAAGAGGATACAACATGCCTATTAATAATTGTATTACTCCTCTATTATTGTTAAGAATAATGAAGGAATGAGAGCATTGGCCGCGAGCTGAATTTATCCTGAAATGTTTTCAATTAACTCTTGGCACCGGCAGGAAAGCTTCAAACCTTTCCCATGCTGAAATATGGAAAATCTGCAGGGAACATCTCAGCAGGAGTGGAATTTCATTAAAACAAGCACATCATAATTCAACGACTTCTGCACCCTCTTTAAGCCTTTCTATTGATAAGGAGTCTGAGGCGATTTTTATGGATTTGCAAAGAGAAATGATTTCATAAGATCTTTTCAGAGAGTTTGTTTTGGCCGAGGCCTTTGAGTTATTATCCGCTCTCTAATGCAAAAATGGTATAACTGTGACTACTAGATAAGAGGCAGAACTGATGCGACTTTAGGAGAGACTTTATCCTTCAGGCAACTCCTTTCTGTAGTCTCTGTAGGAATGACTCCACAACTGTTTTTCCCAGATCTTTTAAAATTGAAATGCCATTGTAACCTGCACTTTTGAGTGACCATAAGGAAAGCAAAAATATATATTTAAATATACCTTTAACTATCTATATCTCAATGTAATAACATTTATATCCTTGTGTCCATGACAAACAAAATTATCATCTATGTGGGATTTATGAAGGAAATCTTTTAAAGGGCCAGAAATATGCAACATTTTTTCAATCCAAAGTACCAGCTTTGTGGTTTTTTCCTGTGCTTACTGTTCCTTCCCTTTCATCCCTTTCTTCCTGTGGTCAGTGGTCTCTTGTTCATGATGCAGTCAGAGAATCAGGAAAAGAGAAAATTACACATTTAAAAAACTACTGGCATCCTTTATTTGTACCAGAGACAAAACAATACACGAGTGCTTTCGTGAGTAAAACACAAGAATGAGTATAGGGAGATCTAGAATTTGTATCTGGCTTTGCCTCTGTGAGAGCTTGACAAGTCATTTAACTGTCTTCTCAGCTTCCTTGTCTTTAAGTGGTGGTAATAATACTTCACCTATGAAAATGGGTTTCAACTTTTTCACCAGCCAGGACTCAAAAGCACCAAAGGTTTCTTGAAGTGTCCCACCCAACCACACTGTCATGTACCAGATATGGATTAGCTACTACGCTTCCTGTGTAGAGAGATACCAGAGATATGACTTCCATTATACCCTTTAATGCACTGCCAAGTATGGCTGAGCTATTCTCATGTATGGTATGTTACACACAGCCCCATGTAATGGCAAATACAGACCAGCATTCCCTTATACCCCCCTTCACATTCCTATCATTTGCAAAGTTTTATGAAAAGTTCATTATCATGCTGTCTTTAAAGTTCAGTATGTATCAGTCTGTCAGATGCCTCTGAATCATACTGGCTTTCTAATCACACAAGCCAACTGTATAAGAACTTGCTCATTCAGCTGTTTATTAGTTGTTCTGACTGTTTGTGGTTGGTTTGGAATCTTTACAGCTGGTGGATCAGAAGAAGAAGAAGATGACTTAGAGTTTGCTCTGTTGATTATTTTTTCTGAGGAACAAACTAGATATAGATGATTTCTGTTGAACTCTCCACTTTCAGCCTCAATCACATATTTTCTGAGTGATTAATTCCTTTTCTTTATGCAGCTGGAGTTCTTGATCCTTTTTCTTAGTTCCGTTGTTAGGTTCTAGACCAAGCAGTTCTTTAACTGAATGACACCTGTTGTAAAAGTGTTCATTTCTCTGCGTGACATCACTTGTAAAAGTATTCATAAGCTCTTTTTGCCTTTTCATTTGATTTGGCTACTCTCCTCATTTCTGGCCACTTTGGAGATTGGAAATGAACTTGAGTCAGAACAGTAGTTCTGAGTTGTCTTCTTATCTGGATTTGTGCTGGATTATATCCACTAGCTGCTGTTGGTGTGGGTCAGCAGAGCCTGGAATGCATCTTCTGACTGTAGGATTTTTTTGGCTGTCTGTACAGCTCTTTCATGGTTTCCACTCACTTGTAGATAATTTGGGCTGCTAGTAATATGTTCAAAATTGTCTTTCACTAGTTGTCCTGGAATACCGAAATGAGCAAAAGGGCTGCCTCTACATTTGTAAATTAAGTCGACTTAAGCTTGCTTAATTTACCCTGCGTCTACACTACAGTTTTAAGTCGACTTAAGCAGCTTGCTTAAGTTGACTTAAGGAAAATAAAGTCAACTTAATTAAAATTAAGTCGACATTATTAAACCTCCTAAAATTCCTAGAGTCGACTTAAGCCAGTGTAGACGTGGGGTAGCCCTAAGTCAACTTAGGGCTACCCCGGGACTACACCAATGCCCTCCCTGCCAGGTGGGGGGCACAGGGAGAGCCTGGCATGCCCCCCCCCACAGGGCAGGACAGAGCCCTATGCCCTGCCAGGATCCCTGACTCCCTTTGCCCCATTGTACCTATGTACAATGGGGCAAAGGCTGAGCCCCCCTGGCATTGGGCAAGGGGTGCCCCCCCCGCCCCGTGGACCTGCCCTAGGTCCCCCTAGCCCCTAGAAGTCGACCTAGGCATCCAGGGTGGATGCTCTAGGTTGACTTTGTAAGTTCCCCTTTAAGTCGACTTTAATTTTGAGTGTAGATGCACTAAGTCGACTTAACTAAGTCGACTTAAAGTCGACTTAAAATTACAAGTGTAGACATAGCCAAGGGCACTACATTTTCTTGATGACACCGTGCCATCTTATATCTTTCAAGTACATTTTTTTTAGCTACTTGGAAAAATAGCGCATGTTGACCAGATAATGATGTCCTCTGAATTCATACAAATCTGCAGTTTCTTCTTAGATCTGTTTGGTAGAGGTGTTTTTTTTAAAGGTTCTTTGCACTTTGTTGGTCTATTAGCTCTGCATCAGTCACATGCAGATATTTATGTCCTTGCTGATGCCTGCCTGCCACATTGATTGGTTGGCCTAGTCACAACATTTAGTTTGTACTTGAGTCCTTCGTGGATGAGGTTTAGGATTTCTTCTCTCATTTCATTTGGAATAATAGTGCAATCTCCTTTCATCATGAATCCATTTAACTTGCTAAATTGTCCACATACAGCAAATTAGTTTCTTGTCACTTCCAGATGAAGGAAGAATGTTGCTTATAGTTGAGAGGGATAATGAGATTGGGCCCTAGTAGGGGAGAAAATGTCTCTTTTGAGGGGGGGAGGTTGAGACTATTAATGGGGCCGGTGAGCATGCTGGTACTGCAGGCGCCTATGTCTTCACTGCATGCTAAGCAAGGCATCAAGCAATTGTGAGGTAAATTAACCTAGACTAGAGTAATCAAATTTACTGTGCTGTCATGCCCCATGCACTGCTTCTCCTCTGATACCTGAATACTTGTGGTATGTGTTGCCTTGATAGCCCAAATTAATAGATTGTTTCTACAGAGTCACAAGGTCATACCCAAATGCACTCATGCCATTGGAGTCCTCACCAGTTAGGCAAGGGAAGAAAAACTTCTACCATCAAATCAGCCCAAGTGAAAATCCACAAAGGCCTGCATTCACTGAGTCTCTTTCCTCCAACTTTTGAAGAAGGGGTTTATGCATACACATATAGGACACATACACTTTCAACTATCTGTATTTAACTGAAATGCCAATGTTTTGAAACAATCAGAATGATAGTGAGAATTTCTCCCCTGTTTCCCGGAAAGCATGTTATTACTTAAAGGGAAGAAGTGGACTTTCTTTCTCCACTTAGAGAGAAGATGAGGGTACCACTTTCCCTTCCTTTAAGAAGTCTATAAATAAAAAGCAAAATGGATGGAAGGCATTGTGTGATTCAGGGGATTAGTCATGATATTTAGAGTCCTTTCAACCTCAGGATACCAGCTGACAAGTTTCTCCATCACAAACAATCACACAAATTGCCATTAGTTGGCCTTTTAGTTGGAAGACACAGTGAAGAGGAGAGACAAAGCACTGAATGATTGTGGAGAGAGAATTAATTTTTTTCCTCATATAGAAGGCCTTAATTAGCATTAAGGACAATATTGGTTGGTAAATATCTGGAAACCTGCATGTATACTGTCCAGGCTGCATCACTTTTGAGGATAGAGGATTTCATGATGACGTGGTTAAAGCATAGGAGTCAGGAGGTCTAGGTTCTTTGGCTCTGACAAAGGTTTGTGGCATGACTAGGCAGGTCACTCAACCTCTCTGTAATTTGATTTCTTTAAAAAGCTGATGAAAGTACCAACCACATGCAGTGTTCTGAGGTTTAATTCATTAATGTTTGTAAATTATTTAGAGATCCTCAGATGGAATTTGCAATAGAAGTACAAATTGTTAAAGGAACACTATTAACTTGAAAGCTGGTAAATTAAAAATTAAACTTAAAAGTGTTTCTGATACTATATTTGTCTCTGAGTCCCTCTGCCAACTTTTGTGATTTTATAAATATATTTCCTATATTTTAAAATATTTTTCATTCCCCTGTTATTGTGTGAAAGTACCACAGCAGATAATGATGATATGCAAAAGGAATACTGAAACTCACTTACATGCAAAGTATTGTCAAATCCACAAAATAAATATATTGAGAATTTTTTCCCATCTAATATCTTATTTATAGTCAGCTTAGATCTTATTTGTAATAATAAAGTTAAAAATAACTGCAAAGATATTATCTAGCTGGTACCTTTCACAAGAAAGGAAGACATGGTGCCCTTGATATTGCTCTTTGCCTTTTAAAAATGGTATCAGCGCACCTGGGTTCTTTGAAATTTTCAATGGCATCTTTTATACAATTGAAGTTCAATACATAGTCCTTCTATAAAAAAAGTCTTCCTACCAATATTTTACTCTACTATTTAGATCATATAAAATGAATGATACTGACTCATTCAAAACATCGACCCTATCATTCATTTCTACAATATCCCATGAATTCTTTTTCCATTTGTTTATTTCACCTGAGAATGGAAGCTGGTATCTTCCAGGCACGGCCTTCTAGTGGGACAATAATCTTATCAAGAACCATCAAGAGAACATGATACGGGAGAGGAAAGAACCAAACACTAAGCACCTTGAATTATTAAGGCAAATTCCAGTTCAGTCTCTCACTCCCACAAAGACCTTTCTGACACTCTCATCACTAAGGTTCCCACACACCCATATAGCTCCTGCCATAGACTTCTCTCCCTATTAGGCTCTTTCCAGGATCTTCCTATTTAAATACCAAAACTTGCATTTTATCTTCTCTGCTCTTGCCCTCTCTAGCATTTTGGCAGCCTGTTTAGTATTCTGTTTCCTCTCCTTGTGCTTTCCCATCATCTGAGCAGGTTAAAGCAGTACTGTGTGTAACGGGGCAATCCCAGAACTCACTTGCTCATCATTAATTCAGTATCATAATCATCATTACTGTAGCATGTGGACAAGAATGAATGACCTGAATTCCATTGTGCTAGGCACTTGGAAGACATGAAGTATAAAGGCTGTCTCTGCCAAGCCACTCCACTTTTGGGCCAAGATCCACAGTTAAGGACCACTGATCTAGCCCATTCCCTGGATTATGACTTTAATTTCAGATTTTTATAGGCTTCTGATGTTATCTTCCATACTTAAAACACATCAAAGCAATGACTTAGATACTGAGCGTGCAATAAGATTGTAAGACCAGGAAGCAGTCCAGTAAAAGCAATTATGAGATCAGCAAAGAAAGGCTAAATTTTCAGAGGAGCCAAGCACCCACAACTCCAATTGGCATCAATCATAAATGGAAACTGTGGGTATTCAGCTCTTCTGAAAAATCAGCCTTTTTGTACCCTAAGTTATAGCTTACGACAGCCACGGCCATTAGAATTCATTTCTTTTTTTAAAATGAGAGAGAAAATAGGTGACTCATACATGAGGATTATACCCAGTGCCGGATTTAGGCACAAACCACGTAAGCCATGGCTTAGGGCCTCACATTATGAGGGGCCTCTAAATAGTTCAGAGATAGCTAAGATTATTTATCATAATTGAAATTGCTTTGGCTTAAATAACCTTTCATATAAAATCCACCAACAAAATTCTGAACCCTGACCTCCGCATCCCCTTCCACACCCAATCCTATCAACTTCCCTTCTAAGACTGCTGTACTACTTGCATCATCCACAGGTTGCCCAACCTCACCTTAGACCTCAAGAGGAGACAATGGGATAGTTTATCATTTATTTTTTCATTACGCTTTCTGTTATAATGTAATACACTTTTTTCTCCTTTATTTTTTATGGTATGGGGCCTTTGACTCTTGAGGGCCTCAGCGTGTCTTATTCTGGCCCTGGTTATAACCTCCTTTCTTTAAAAGTTCCACAGGATATATAGCTTTCCTCTCAACACCCATTAGAAGCAGGAATAAAAAAAAACTCAGTTTATTACCTTATCTGAACATTGCATCTGTAACTGTCCAACAACACCATAGCAATATAATGGAGTGCTCACACTGGGCATGTTCAAATGCAATTGCGAGGAATCAAGTTAGCTGACACAATGCAGGCCAGGACTGATTGGTCTGCATTGATCAGCTGGTGGTGGTTAAACCTACTGGAGACAGATTTTCTAATGAAGGGAAACCCTTATAAAAAATGTTGGGACCTTGACATGGAGGGATAATTAAGAGGTGAAAATGGAAAACTCAGAACAATTGGCACCAGGCAGTAAAATAGAGATGCAGCTAAATAGGAGGTGGTGGCGGCATGGATGAATACCAACTCCTCATTTTAGCTCTGAAATGCCTTCTAAAAGAATAAAAGTTACTGCTGTTTAACTTATTTGTTTCATGTTCCCAAATAATTTATTAGTGGCATGGCATGGTTACTCTTCTTCTCACTGGATAGTATGCATAGTTTTAATAATGCTGAATTTTGCTTATTAATGCATACAATCTGCCAGTACTTTTGACCTTTTAGAGTTAAACTCTATTTTCTCTCTAAAATGAAATATATTCATTTTTGGATCACAGCAACCAGTTTGGATCACAGCAACCTCAGGAAGGATTAGCAATTAAATCCTGAAATGATTGACATCAGGCATAAATCTTTTTGTCTATGCTGGTCATGTTCTTATTTGGCCTTCATCACAGTAGTATCTGAAATCTTCCGGAAGTGCATTGAATGATGTGAGCAGAATCTGTCATGTGTGGCTCTTTCTTTCTGTCCTCTTCTTTTGCACAAGGAGATTTCTTTTTTGGAGGGTCTTATATATATATATTTAAAAAATATATATATATAATAAGTTATTATATAGACACTGCATTGTGTGTTTATATTAGCAAAAGCAAGGTCAAAGAAGTGCCATTTTCCCTTGGAGTGGAAGGTGCTGGTGTTTGTGATGGTCCTTAGTTCCTGTGGTTGTTTGTTCTATTGTCTTGAACTGGTCCCTGAGAAAGTTCTGTTTCCTGAACAGATGAGTTTTACCTGTCATGACAGACAGCTCTATAATCCCTGAGGATCAGTGCTGCTGACTGCCATTCTCATTCTGGCGCGTGAGGCAAATTTCTGGCTGTCCTGGGCCCAAACTGCACTTCATAGATTTTACTGGTGTCTTTTTATTGATAAACTAATTCTAAATGTTTCCATTCACCCCTCTCAGATGATCCATAGAAGGAGCCGCTAAATCCATTCCATTGTATTACTTGCTGTGTTGTGTAACATGATGTAGAATAAATTCTACAGGGTCGAAGAAAGACTTTTCATCTTCCTCTGGCCCATTGAGTAGGTATGAGCCAGCCTTAGCATCAGGGATCTGATCTTTCACCATTTAAGTCTGTGGTAGTTTGTCATTAACTTCAGGGAGTGCAAGACTGGACTCAGGGATTTGAGTGTATCATAAATAATTTTCGTGGAGCTGCAAGCTTTGATTGGTCCTTTCTATGTTAAATACGATAGCATGCAAAAGTATTGTGTCAAAGAATCATAGAATAGGGATGGAAGGGACCTCACGAGGTCATCTAGTCCAACCCCCTGCTAAAAGCAGGACCACTCCCACTAAATCACCCCAGCCAGGGTTTTGTCTAACCAGGCCTTAAAAATCTCCAAAGATGGAGATTCTACCACCTCCCTAGGTAACCCATTCCACTGCTTCACCACCCTCCTAGTGAGAACGTTTTTCCTAATATCCCTTCCTAGTATCCCTTTATACATGTATAGATATGTATACATGTATAAATAGATGTATATGTGTTCTTTTAAAGGCATATCTACATTTCATGAATCCAACTCTAAACTTGTATTTCTTAACGTATGTAACATTTCACTTTAAGCCATATATTATTCTTTGATTTTGTGAAGCTCTTAACACAAGTTTGGTAATAACAATATCTTATTTATTCTTACAGGGCCTCCATTATCATAACATCTGAGTGCGTCACAGTCTTTAAGATATTTATCCTTACAACTCCCCTGATAGGTAAGGAAGTATTGTCCCCATTTTATAGATGGGTAACTGAGTCACAAAGAGATTAGGTGGCTAGCCAATGATCACACAGGAAGTCTGAAGTAGGGCAAAAATTGAACCCATGTCTCCTGAGTTCTAGGGCTTGTGCCCAAATCGGTGAATAAAAATAACTATTATTGATTATTGTTTCTATTAATATACTGCTATAAATTTTACCACAGAATTTCCCATTGATGTCATTGGGGAGTTCTACTTAAAGTTTGATGGAACCCAATAGGCATGTCAAAAACAAAAGTTCCTTTAATTTTAACAGTTTTCTTGTCCTTATAATCAGTATTATTTTCACAATATAATATCTTTATGTTGTCTCAAGCATAGCTCACTCTTTATAAGGGCACTGGTGCTTATTGTGTGTTTATAGACATCCCAATCACTCCCTCAGTACTAGACATTAGGAAGTTCAAATCCAAATAGTTTTCAAATCCAAGCTGCCACTTTGATTTCATCACATCAAACCCTCGTTGAGATCAAACCTTTGAAATGAGAAAAGATTTTTAATCCAGTTACCCCAGATGGGATCCAACTCTCCAGGTCCTGAGAGCTACAGGATTAGAATTTCTCAACCCTGCCCTGCCCTCCCAACATACTCACAAATGTATGGTCCAACATCTTTTAAACATTTTTTTAATAAGATATATTCTAAATCCACCATTATGCAGAAAGTGGGCAGCCTTTCTCTCTTTTTCTGATCTATGCACATTCATACTCACTGCATGCATGGGCTATTTCTGGCACTCTTTTGAATTTCTTACTTTTATTATTCAATCAAATGATTGAAAGAAATTATGAAATTCAGTCTATGATTAAATGTGATAAACAGCATATATCTCCATATAGGATGCTATTATTTTCAGTAGGCTTGAGCAAATTTTGTTTCAAACTTTTTTCACTTCATTTTTACATATAAACAAAGAAGCGATCTCTGATTTGTCAGCAGTAAACTTTATTTTTTACACCAAGTGTTGCGTGGAAGTGGAAACTAGCTAGTTCCTTTATCCTTTCTGCAGTTATCAGAGCCAAAGATCATAGTTGGTGTTCTCAGATTCAAATGAAAATTAATTTGTGGGGACAAATATTACATTACAAAGCTGGATAATCCATTCAGATGATTATAAGAACAAACATACATTAGCTATGTTTAGCGATTCCTGGATTTTGGTAATTTTGATGACATCATATTCAGAGTATACCCACAAAATATGTATATATGTATTGCTACTAAATGGTTGGTATGTTGCTCTGTGACCCATGAAACAGGATCAAGAAATTAGTAATGAGTAGAAAGGCAGACTATGAGATGGGTAAAAGCATCAGTGAGAAAACATAAAGCTGTGTTTAGTTTGTGGCACTTGCATTTGGCATTCCTCCAAAATGTGTGTATGCTGGGAGGAAGGGTTGTATGTCCATGTATTTTTGTTTATTTTTAATCTATTTTTTTATTGTCTAAGTTATCTAGAACTGAGTAGGCCACAATTGTAACTGCTTTCTTCAGCACAACACAACTATATTTGGTATAATATCTTTCATTCAAATTCTATCCCAAAATACTTATATAATTCCCACGCTATATCATAAACAATGGCAGAGGCCTGAGACAAATTAAAAGAACTAGAAATTGGAAACCTCGTGTCATTTTGTTACTTTTCCAAGGAACAAAAAGACAGACAACAAGTATTTAAAGAAGGGGGGGAAAGCAATATCTCTAAACCTCAAGTTTACAAGTCGTCTTCTTTTCTCCCCCCTTTGTGAAAAGTAAAGTAGTTAAACTTTCATCACAATGAGCAACAACTCAGATTTATAGGGACCCCTCCTGGACCCTTTGCAAGTCCAATTCATGGGCTCCCCAGACCAAGCCACAGAACTGTTGCTGCAGAAGGGGGAGAAAGAAGAGGTTTGTCTTTTTTTTTTTTTTGGTTAATCACCATTTATTATTAGAACAGAGGCTTCTAAATAGCTACGGAGAGGAGGGGTAGGGATGGGGGAATTGATATTTCTCCCCTCTCCCTTGTGTGGTCCAGTGTATTTAAAGCAGAGGCCTGTCTAGGTTTACTGAGAAGGAGGAATGAGCTGATTTAACATGGATTGCAGCACAACTGAGAGAGAGAGAGAGAGAGAAAGGTTCCCATCAACATGTGAACTGTTTTGGTGTGTGTGTATGTGTATGCATGTGTGAGTGAGTAAAGTGGCCAGTCTCTAGGCACCTCCTTTCTGAGAGCTCACGGCCAGATAATTAATGTGACAGACAATTCCCCTTAACCCTATGCTCCCCTCACACACCAAGAGACTCAATCTGGGTCAAGAAGTAAGCAGAATGGTTTCCTTGTAGCAAATAGCGACAACAAAGCAAACCAACAACCCATCCCGTACCCCACACCAACAAGCAGGAATCCAAGAAAATATAAACTCATTATCTTTAAATGTGTGGAAATAAGCTATGCCAGTTTAAGCACCTTCATAACTACATCCACTCGAGAGGGTTGTAGCGCTTTAGCTATACTGGTATAGTTACATTGCACACAAAAGCCTATTGCTTTAACTATACTGGGAATAGTTGGAAGAGTACAACTTTTGTGTGTTGATCAGGCTGTAATATTTTACACCAACTTTGCATACATGTAAATGACAACACAAAGTGCAGGGCAGTAGTCAATCAGCTCTTATCCCCCCCCCCCCCTGCATTTACAGAGCAAAATGATGTCATTGCTTCTATTAAAAAACAGATTTACATTAATTTGTAAAATGAACATTCGTTCCATACCTCTAAAAAGGGTGGCTACCACCTTTCTCCAGTGCCAGGTAGCACTCTGTGTCGACCAGTGGAGAGTGTGTGAACAGGGGATATAATTGCTAAAAATTCACAGACGGTTTCCCCTGACCCTAAGTTCTCAACCTATACATCCTTTCTGTGGATACATGCATGGAATGCCTGTCAAGGACCCGCAGGGCAAACACTCTGAAGATTTTCAGGGACACTTTCTGTTCTGTCCTATGTCTGACTACAGATTTTCTGGTATACATATGAGCTCAAACACCAGGCAGAATTTGACTCATGACATGCCAGATTTATATTCTACTGGTCCTATGAACTGTAATGAATTATAATGTACTGTAATGAATTCATGTTAAAATATTTGTATTAATATCTGAAACAGGTTTTAGTTATTGCTTCTAGCATGCTAAATCACTAGCATGACTCATTGCAAAAAAAAAAAAATCTCTCCAGCTGATGTTTAAGGATATGAAAAAGTTTTGCTATGGAAAAAAATTACTTGTCAGCAAAGTGACACATGTATGAAATGTTTTAACAGCCAGCACCTCTGTATAAACTACAGTAAGCAAATTATGTAAGCACCCAACCTCATGCTCTTACGCAGGTAACCTGGAAGGGCTAGAAATAAAGATACAAAGAGCTCGCGTGCAGTGGTGAGGACGGACACAAACAGTTTCACTTATGCTAATGACGTACGAGGGCGTGACCAAAACATTCGTGAGGGTTCTGAAGCTGGGTGCAAAAGAATTAAGACAGCAGCTGTTGACATACAAGTGATGGTGTATTGTATGTGGCAAGCATTTTGTATACATTTGGAGCTGATTCGCTACTTCTTACCTGTGAAACCATAAAATTACCACAGTCATCGTGCGATACCAACACTGAGTATACAACGTTTATGCCATTAGAGAATGTGTGCTTTTAACTCAACTTTCATCACCTGCTTAATTAACTTACAAAGCTTCAATAAAGAAGACATGCCAAGCTCCTTTGGATTGATGGAGGAGGGATAAAGAGGGTTATTTCCTGCAATAACTGGGTCTTTTGAGCTGGGGAAAGAAAGTATCACCTAGAGAGCAGCAAGGAACCTGCAGCTTAATTCTCTCTGCTCTCACTCACACACTCCCATTATAGCCCGTTAAAGGGATAGGGGGTGTATTTATTGTATTGCAATTCTTTCTTCTCTCTTGGTGTGTGTGAAGGGTGATGGAGCGATACAGGGTAAAGTGAATCTATGACTGCCCAAAAGGTATTTTAAAATGCAAAAGACCCAATAAAGCAAAGGGGTTTCTCCCTTCTGAGGCCCTGTCCTAGAAGAAACAGGCATCTCTGAATGAGAGATAATAAAATCTCCTGTAACAGTTTATCTGTATAACTGAGCTGGGCTGGTGTCCTGAGCCAAAAGCTGGGCTGGGGGTGGGGTGGCCAGTAGCAAGCTCTCTACACTCAGAGAGAGGTGGCTGAGTATGTTTGTTGTATAGAGTTGGAGAGTGAAGGGAAAACAGAATGGAGGAGTAGGTGTGTGTGTGTGTGTGTGTGTAGGGAGTGGAGGCTTCTGTGGCTTGGCCTTGATTAGAAGAGAAGGAACAAAAGCCTCCATTTTGATGGCTCTTCTTCACTAAAGCCCCATCAGCTCCATTTACTAACACTCAATAGCTGAGGCTCAACAGCAGCAATAGTAACAGCTCCTGCCGAGCTCCCAGCTCCTCCTCAGATGCGCACTTCCCAGCAGAAAGGAGAATGAAGAAAGAAAGAAAGAAAGAAAGAAAGAAAGAAAGAAAGAAAGAAAGAGGGGTGGGGGAGTGGAGGGGAGGGAAAGAAAAGGGAAAAAACCCTTGCTGACACGGGGCATAACTTAATTTTCACGGTGCCGGGACAGCTGTATCGTGTAATCTGCCATGGCATGCCATTAAAACTTCAATGCCTTTACTGACCCAGAAGGGAAACTCAGACCGTGGAGAGTCTTTTGAAAAGAAGTGGTGATCTTTCACGATTTATGAGCTTGTCTTAAAGAAACAGACTCCACTCACTTTAAATTAATCACCCTTTTCAGGGTACATTGAAATCTGGGGTCTCAGCTGAAGAGTGTGGAGACCTGGTATCTTGTGAATGCCTGTCCTGTTTTTATTATTATTTTTATTTTATTTTTTTCTGTCCACTTAAAAAGATTGGAGTGCAGAGAAACTGTCTGTTTCTTGCAAATTGAGGTGCAAAATCCAATTACACCGACTCAGTGAAAGTTTGAATAGGGCAGTGTAGAGCTGACACATTCTTGTCATTGCATACATTGTGCAAAAAGGAAAAGAACCTGAGAAATATGAGACATTAAGATCCCAAACACTAATGAAATGTGAGACATCATCTATAATTCAGCAGCTAAAAACAAAATTGCAGCTTGCATCCATTCTTTGCACAGTCTAGAGAACAAAGAGTTCTAAACTCACATTAATAAAATTTAAACAATTTGGAACTAAAAAAATGGCTGTTGTAAGAAAGCATATATAAAGCACTTACTTACTGTGTTCCTAGCAAAACAGGGAAGGATTTACAGGAAGGATTTCTGGGTCAGATCCTCAACTGGTGTAAATAGGCATCCCTCCATTGTTTTCTGTGGTGCTAAGCTTTGAGTGTCCAGCCCCCTCCATTCAGTGCTTTCCACAAAAGATTTCCAAGTTGGCTTGGTTAGGAGCATTTTTGGAATAATTTTCTAAAAATTCAATGAGAATAAATGACCATGAAATATGAGGATGCAGAGTAAGGTACTAATAATTTTCATGTCCTTACAACTTTCCATGTCTCTGAGCAACTACACTCATTTTCTCACTGCAATGAAAGCATTAAGGTAACCTTCCCTCTTGTAGCTAAAGATAAACAAAAACAAAAAAAAACAAACATTGTCAGGATTATTGATGGAAAAAGTAATATATGGAAATAAGATAGGAGGTCAGAATTAAACTCGTTTGTGGAGCCTTATCTGTGAATTAATTAAGCAACCACCTACCTAAACAGACTATCCCAATGAATCTCAAGATGTACTGAGTACCATTCTGCTCTGCCTTCATTAGAAGTCCATCTCTGTTGGGCAGCCACTTTCTGCCAGCCCCTTGAATAGCTGATTATGACAAGTGTCATAAGTGACTATTGAAAAGACTGACAAAAATTATCTGCTCAGTAGAAATGTACTTCTAACAAGGGCAGAGCAGAATGATATGTAGTCTATTTGGGGTTCATTGGCATAATCTCTTAAAATGGGTAGTAAGGTTCCATTAAAACATTTAACACTGGCCTCATAACCCATGCTAATGTAGACCTATAACCAGAAACCACCTTATCCCATTCCACTTATATTTCCCCACTCTCCTCCCCAGCACACTGCATATTGACATCTGAGCCACTATCCAGTCAGCACATTATGTCTACAGACATGTCCATCCTCTATGGCATATGCTATCAGTTTGAAGATTTGATCTTCTCATCGATCACCCTGAGAATGTGGTCCAGGGGTCACAACATCTTGGCTCTTTTCCTCTACAGTAAATCAATAAACACCTTTCCTCATCACTCATTCGACTATGAGCCAAGGTCCCAAGTCTTCACTATTCAGACTCCATATACAGACTAGAAACTTCACTGTGTCTACCTCATTTCCCCCTGTGATATCCTCCTGGCAAAATGCTCTTTATATACAAACCAGATATGCATCTTTATCTTGGGCTCTTCAAGAAGGTGAAAATCTGCCTCATTAAGATGCAGGTGCCAATCCATTACATTCACTTGAAACAGGCCTTGTTTCTTTCCCCTGGAGGAAAGTTGGGAGAAAACCCATGTGCAGAATGTACATGATTCTTTCATTTATAATCAATGGTCTGAAAAGTTTCCAGAATCATAATACTTCTGAGACCTCCACTCTCATTCTGTGGAAAGTGGGTGAGGAAGAGAGTCACAGCTGTGTATTGGAACATTGACCCAGATTCTGTGCTGCGTCTCCTGAGCTTCCCCAAGTCCAGCCTGATAGCATCTTTGCTACAGTGTGATGAACAGAAATGAAGAAGTGAAGTTCTCCTAGTGTTGTGCAAGGGAAAAAAAGGTTCAGGAAAACAAAAGAATGAAATAAGAAGGAAAACTTTGTGCCTAATACGCTGAGAAAATTGGCGAAAGACAGTTTGTTTTTATGTAACTATTGCCCCAGAGTGTCACCATGCTCAGTGAGACTTTGAGTTGTTTTCCACATATGCTAGGTGCACAGTGTGTAGGCAACAATGCTGTGGGTAGGCTGAGAGGGCAGCTTCTGTTTGTTCACCAGAGATTTCTGAAAAATGTGCTGCGCATGTTTGGGAATTCATATGACTTGCTTATTTAAGTGAGACGCTCTTCTTTGTCTCTTTTCTGTGGTCCTCTTTTGGATTTCTGTGACCCCAAAAGCATGGAATTGAGGGAAAGGTGGAGAATCCCGACTTGTGCCCCAATTTGAAATGAAAAACCCAAATGGCAGAACAGCAGTTTCATGGAGATTTATATAGGCAGCTATTTTTTCCATTTCAATGCTATAAAATAGAATGGATGTAGGGTATGAATCCAATCAAAATTAAGGCCTAAAGTGTAAATGAATTCTTCCCCAATACAATTATTGTGAAGGCTGTTTTTTTCATGATGAAGGAAATGAAAATCATTACATTCAGAATATACGTTTGTTTGATCTTTAAGAGAACTACACTTCAGTATTAATCATGGTAATATAAGTGTAACCCTTCTGTATGCTTACACAACTTGTATACCCAGAATCCATTTCAGGAAAGCAGAAGGTGCAATCCTGCCATTTTTATGCAGACAAAACCTCTCAAATAATCACTGATTTAAAATTCTGGTTTTAGAACCATGATTCTTGCAAGCTACTAAACCAGCTGCCTTAATAAGTCTGCTAGGGACAAAGCTCAGGTTTAGAGAATTTGTAAGCTGTACAGACACACATGGTAGAGCGCACAGATTCAGTGAACCAAAAAGCTCAGGTGCACAAAATCTACAGACATGGTTCCCATAGCAAAGGCCAAAAGATAAATAGCTCCTGTTTAAGGAATTTACAAGCTCCGCTGCAGGAACTGATGAAGCTTAAATACGCAGTAAACCAAACTCTGATTCAAAGAACATTCCAACTGTGCTAGAAAAATGTGCTGGTAGTGGAACAACCACTTCTTTTTCCATAAGCTGCACATCACTTTTTATCCTGTTGAGAGTTGCTGATACTTAAAAGACTATAAAGAGAAATAGCTGCTAGATATCTGTACAGGAAAATGTGAATGTCTTATTCAGGTACCCGATTGCTAATTATAATATGAAATAGAAACGTCTTCATGGGACTTATTTATGAAAAATGTAACTGGTTAATGTTTCTATAATGCTTTGAGTTTTAAATATTGTTATATTCAACCTATTATGAGAGCTGATCAAAATTCAAAAAGCAAGGAAATTCTCATTTTTGTTGCCCAAGTAGAGTTAAAAATCAATATATCTTCAACAAATAGAATCTCATAAGAATACTCTAGTTTAATTGAAAAAACACAGCACTCTGGAGGGTTAAAAATCAGGAAAGCTGGTGTTAATGGTCCAGCTTCAGATATTATGGACAGCATTTAAAATAGATAGTTGCAAGACCTGGTGCCACCAAAGGGTTCAGGATAAGGGTTGTGGAGCCTGCTTCCAAGATAGTCTGCTGCTGGTGGTGAAATCCTATTAGTTGGGGAGACCATGGAGTACCCTATAAAGACTCATGCTCATGCTAGAACATCATGGGTGGTCACAGTGGTGGAGAGACGGGAGTTCTAGCTCCTGGTAGGTATTTCAGTAGGTTCAGCGGTTCTCTGAAAATTCACATTCAAAGAGAACCTCCAAAGATAGTCCATCACTTCTTAGAAGGAGAGCCTCGGTAAAATTTTTGCCATTAGAATGAAATCAGTGAATTATTGGCTCTTTTCTAGGTGTTCTTTGTGAGGCTTTAGCCCCTTGGTTCTTATTTGTTTATGGGTCCACTACTCCTTGGTGGGCTACTAAAGTCACACTAAAAACTATAATGGGGAAATTATTTTTCAATCCAGAAGTAAAACTGCATTAGGTCCAGTCCTTGTAGGTCTCAGACTTGAGTCAATTAAAAAATCACAATAAAGACTCCCTGCTTGGTAGGGAATTCCATTCCCTCACTAGATTTTTCCTTATCCATATTATGGGCCTCTGTCCCTCTTTTGGTCTAGTGGGTATCCTGCATTATGATGCAGTCTCGCTATTTTTTCCCACAGTACTCATGCCTCATTCAGTGCACAGGCTGGACTGTGCTCACTGCATGATATGAGGTTGAGAGATAAATGAAGGTATTTCCCAAAGCATCCAGCCTCATTAACTGCCAAAGCTGGAAAGTGGCGGACAGAGATCTGCAGGAAAGAAAAGGATTGTTGCACAGGTAACGAAGTTGACTGACATCCAGGAGAACTTGGCACTAGCTTTAGCTCTCTAAGACTTGAATTTCAGAAGCACTAAGCACCAGCAACTCCAATTAAAGGTAATGACAGCTATGAGTGCTCTGCACCTCTCAAAAAAATCAGATCTCAGCCTGGGCATCCAATTACTGAAGCATCCAAAATGAGTGGATACCTATGTGTTTTCACCTTACTCTGTTTGGGCTTAAGTTCCCCACATGTATAATGAGGAGAGTAATACCTTCTTGTCTCACAATGGAGCTGTGAAGAGAAATTCATTAATGTGTGTGAAGTACTCGGATATCATGTCAATGAGAGTCAAAGAAAAGCCTATGAAGAAATTAATAATTTGATATTCTGTGCAGGGCTTGGCTAGTGTGCAGTAAATAAGATATGGGGCCATAGACTGAATGATGAGGAAAACAGAAATACTGAATAGCTATTTTCTTCACTATCCACTCGTTTACTGAATGAGGCAGAAATCCTGTGAAAATATATTTTGCGGTCATGTAAATGAAAACTACATCATAATGCTTTTGCACGAGGAGGACAAATTAAGGGTGCACAGGCAACCATAATTTTAATTTTATTTTTGAGTAATTGATTTTGCAATCTTAATAACATCCTTAGACAGAATGCCACCCATTTTGCACCTATTGTAATACAGACCCATACCCTCTACACAGGGTTATTTCTTTCAGGTACAACTGAGTTCTTAATTAGCTCTGAGTAAATTAAGGTCACTAACAATTCAAAAAAAATTGTTTCAGGTTGAATCAAAAGTGATTTTTTAAAAGCTTTTGGTGAATTAAAGAGTTGTAAAAAAAGTTCATTAGAGGTTGAAAGAAACATTTTGTTTTGATTTCACGGATTTTAAAATGTTTGATTTTTAAAGATAAAATTAAAAGAAATGTTGAAGTGAAAAGTAATTTAAAACCAAAAAACCCCACTTCATTTAAAAAAATTTGAAATGAAATATTTCATTTTTTTTCAGATTTTTTAAAATAGAAACAATTTGCTGAAATTGACACAAATTTATAACATTTGTTGCAGAATCTTCATTTTTCACTAGAAAAAGGTTTCAATAGAAAAAAGTCACTCCCTCTATTCTTAATATCCATTCTGAATTTTCCATTCCTGACCTTTATCCTACTAGTTTTCTCATACAATTATTTAATATAATCGTTAACTTTTATCAAATTGCCTCTTTAGCCTTCATATAGATCCATAAAGTTGATCAGAATTTTGTTATTGATTTTGATGGGAACAAGACTGAGCCCTTTGCTTTTTTTAGACATGGTATCACAGGTGCCAGTTGTAGCAAAGTTGGGCTAAATTTTGCTCTGAAAGCAGGGATTTAATCTCTTTGTGCAGGGGAATTTAGGGAGGTGCAAATGGCAGGGAAAATTTGGAGGACAGGAAAGAGAAAGAAACTGTGGTGTACACACTAGCTTGCTTGTGTTTCTCCAGTGACACAAAGCAGCTGTAAATCCACTGTTTTATGCTGCACCAGAGTGACAAAAAGCATCTAGAGTATACTGATCTGACCATAAACATTAAAATTAAAAAAACAATTTAAGGCTGATCCATCATATCTTCCAGCCATTAGAAGTATCACATGGTAACCTGCTAAGTTTAATGTTTACTGTTTAGTTTTGATTTTTTAAAGCAAACAAAAAAACAAACAAACAAAAACTACAAAGGCAATTCCCACCAAAATTATGTTAAATGAAGTTAAGGTTGAGAGTATTTATCAGTAATTTAGGATAAAATACTGTACGGGGTTGTTGTAATTATCCCAAAACAAAGTGTTATGAACACAGGAAATTCAGAGGTAAGGTTAAACTTCAAGGAACTCCAAATATGGTTCGGTTATGGAAATGCAGCTATGGCAGCCAGACAACCTTATCTCTGTCCTATAGTGCTAACAGGAGGGGAAATAAAAGGAAAAAAAAATCTAATGTGTCTTTAAAAATCAATTTAATCTAATCTGGGACCACTAATGCAAAATTATTTAATCATAATCGTATAGGGTGTGTCTACACTTAGAAATTAAGTCATCTTAAGGAGGCTTAAATCGACTTAATTTACTCCACGTCTACACTGGGCTTTCCTTAATTCGACTTAAGATGCTCCTAAATCAAAGTAAGGAAAAGTTAGTTCGAATTAATAACACCTTGTTTTAATAAGAACTAGCACTTCAGCCGACTTTATTAAGTCAACTTAAGCCAGTGGAGACACGGAGTAGTGCCTAGTGGGCCTTTTTAAGTCAACTTAAAATGTTAAGGCGACTTAATAAGGCCAAAAGGGGCCACATCTACACTTGAAAAGTTGTCGACTTTTGTTAAGTCGACCTAATAACATCCACTTTAAGTGGATTTAAAGTCGACCTTATTAAGTCAACTTCATAAAGTGTAGACATAGCCATAGTTACTGCACAGTGTCATTACAAAGCAGAGTTAAAAGTTTCTGGGTGTTCTAGATGTGCATTTCATAATCTTAACCATTTTGGATTTCTTTTAAAATTTAACCTTAACTGTGAATTTCCTAGGTTTATAATGCTGGGACTTGAAATAGTTACTGTAGTTACTGCCTTACCCTTTCTGTTAATAAAGATTCTTGCAAACTTCTTTGAGATTCTCTGCCACCTCTGTTGATTGCAGCAGGCTTTTGACATTTGGCAAGGGAAAGCGCTCATGCTAGGCATTGCCTTTTTGTTTGTTCCTGGAAATCCCATTCAGATGTTGCTGAGCTATAAACTGTGAAAAATTGCTATTTCCCTTTTCTCATTTATGTTTCTCTGGAAAACGTCAGCAGCCTACCAAAATATTAAAGAATAAATGACAGTGAACATCTGACTCCAGATTTACATCACTAACAAAGCAGTATTTGCAGCAAACAACAGTGGATGTGAACAGCTGGAGCAACTTTAGCTATGGGAAAAGAGAATACGCCTGGACTTGGCTCCTCTTGCCCACAAACATACACTCTTCAACCAGTGCATAACTGCACTTTCCCATTCCCACCTCTGGGGACACTCTCCATCAGGAACTCTCCATCTTTTGGGGAGAGCAGAGCCAAAGGAGCTGGGCTGCCTCTGACGACACCCTGCATACAGCATCAGACCAACCTCAGGGATGGGAACCTTGTCCTATAACAGTGAGCAACCACTTACAGTGGTTAGTCCTTCCGCTCAGGTGAGAGAAGTCTGTCGTACCATCCTGAAGGTTCAGGGGCCAAGTCTTGCTAATGATGGAATTATTGTACTTGTAGATGGTGTCAGTGACTGGAACATGGGTAGTTTTACCCAGTGCTTAGAGCAGTAGTCAGTAGTTAGGAATTGGAGCTCAGGGTCAGAGCTGGAGTTAAAACCAGGCATCAGAATTAAAGTCGGGAATCGGAGCAGAGGGTCAAGGCCAGGTTATCTGGAGTGAGGCAAGGCAGGAGCAGGGTTGGGGACAAGCTGGCACAGGAACTATTGCAGACATGGGCAAATGCTTTGAGCAGCCACTGCTGCTGGTGGCCATGAAAGCTGGTCTGCTCTTCCCACTGATCAGGCAGTGCAGCCGGTCAGGCAGCTTATTACAGGCAAGTTGTGATCCTTAGATTGGCCAGAGACTGTCTCTGCTGCAGGCCCCGCTTCCTGATATATAGTCTAATTTGGGGTCTTGCCCTTTAAAAAGTACATCAGGAGAACATTATTCAGATTGCTAAGTCACACATTTGAAAATTAGGAAATACCAGATGTATGGTTGTCTGTGCTCTATTGTACATATCCTTTAAGACAGTGGTTCTCAACCTTTTCAGACTACTGTACCTCTTTCTGCCAATTATTGTCACCCACACTGCTATGCTACTGCTGGCAGTAGCTCTGACTGCAGAGCTGGGCACCCAGCCAGCAGTTGGTGCTCTTTAGCTGCTGCTCTCCAGCCACCCAGCGCTGAAGTCAGGACAGAAGTCAGGGAATATTTTAAATTACCCATCCACATAGGCTGGTTTCGTGTTCATTGTACCCTCTTAGAAGAATGATCCAGGCATCATCGTGGAGACACAGTAGAGCTAAATTTTTCATCCCAGGTCACCCAGGGTAGGATTTGAAACTGCCTATCCTACATCCCAACTCCATGCTCTAGCAAGCCTCTACCCCCCTTCTGTTTGCACATACATTCAAAAGATTTTGTTTTCATTCCAATGCAGAATGAAAACAAATTTTGAAACCTCAAAAATAACTAGGAAACCAATTTGTCATCCTCTGGTCATCTCTACTGCCTAACCTCAATGCAGGGCCGGCTCTAGGCATAAGCCAGTGAGGCACTGGCTTGGGGTGGCAAAGGGCAGGGGCACCGGGAAGCCAGACCCTGCACTCCCGCCCAGGGGTCAAAGTATGCCAGCCCGGAACACCCCTGGAACACCATTCCGGGGCCCACAAATTTGTCAGGCCAGCATTCCAGGGCGCAGAAGACTTGAGCAGAATGCTTGTTCCGCTCTGTCCTGCTACAGCCAGGCTGAGGAGTTTCAAATCCCCCGCCCTGAGCACTCTCAGAGAGAGTGTGCTCAGCGTGGGAGCGGCCGGCTGGCCAAGGAGTGTCTCTGAGTCTGGCCACCCCTGCAGTTCCAGGGCTTCGGCCAGGTAAGGGGGCCCCGGGGGTCGAGAGGAGCAGATAAGGGGTTGCGGGGAGCTGAGAGGAGCAGGTAAAAGGGGCCCTGGGGGAGGCCAAGAGGAGCGGGGACAAGGGGCCCAGGAGAGGCTGAGAGGAGTGGGGAAAAAGGGGCCCGGGGGAGGCCAGAGGAGCAGGGGGGGAAAGGGGCCTGGGGGAGGCCAGAGGAGTGGGGGCAAAAGGGGCTGGGGGGGGCGAGAGAAGTGGAGGAAAAGGGGATGGGGGGGCTCCAAAGCGAAAGTTGGTTTGGGGTGCCACAATCCCTTGAGCCGTCCCCTGCCTCACTGACAGCTAGTTTATTTTCCTGAGTGGTTACAATTAAATCAGAGCAGAGCTTTACATCCCAAATCACTCTAATTCAGATGGAGCAAGGATGTGCACCTGCATCTCCCAGATTTGAAGCCAGTGTCCTAATCAGCAGGTTAGAGTCTGTCTCTCAAGTTCTCTCTCTGGAATCAAAGAACCTTTTAGACAAAGTCTTCACTGAAACCAAAACATTTTGGGTTTGACAAAATTTAAAATGCTCTGACGAGCTCTGAGAGTCAGTGAAAATACCCGAGCTATATGAAGTGCCAATCAAAAAATGAACAACATATTAGGCGGCATTAAGAACTGAAAAGAGAAATGTTGGAACTATTATATTATATGCATCAGTAATGTGCTCTGAGCATGAATATTATATTTGGATTTTGGTCACTTCATCTCAAGTAAAAAGATAATGGAAATATGGAAAAGTCCATACAGGGATACTAAAAATGATTAGACGCATGATTGGAATTTCAGACAATGAGAGATTTAAAATGCTACTTCTATTTTGTTTAGTAGTTCGCAACCTTTTTTTTCGATGAATCTCTCTTGGATTGGTGGTTGTAAGTCTACATAACACTTCGTGGCACGTTCCACTACAGAAGCCAATGTTTTGCATTTCTATTTCTTCTCTTCAGTCCTTGAATATTATATCTATATTTTCTCTGCCACCTCCATTTTGTACTCTTCTCCATGCACAGCGTCTTGCCTTATTTTTTCCTTTCTGTGCATTTTTTCATTGTGTACTTTTGTTGTTATTTATGTTACCCTCCCCTGGTGGCTTCGTTTCATCATCCCTTTCCAGCCTCCCACTCATCAGAAGACTGCATGCTGTTTGGATTGGGCGCCTTCTTAGTGGCTTTGTGAGGCTGGGATGCAGGTACTTCTGCTACTGAGCTAAGTGCTTTGGTAGCAGAGAAGACAAAAGAAGCTTGGTTTGTATCCGCTTACATTAGGTCACTAAAAGAGCATAGAGGGAAAAGAGGATGTGCAGTAGGAGGAGCACATTTGCAATGGGGGTATGGCACATATATATACACACTCGCATGCATGCGCACACACACAAAACTGTAGCAGAAATACCAGTCCACCCAGCAAAAATGACATTTAGATTTGTGGTTGCCAGCTGGAGATGCTGATCAGCGGTTTGAAAGATTTTTCCTACCTAAGCTGTAGACCAGTTTGTAGATGGCTGTCACTGAAAGTGTGGTGCTTCTAAATAGAAGTGAGTACTATACATGCTTAATACTGTATCTGTACAGCCCTTTGAAAACAGAGTGCTACGTAATAAAGTATTATTAAATTCAAATAATCAAAATACATGAAGCAACAAATATTTAAACCCTCTCCCTCCCCCACCGAGAGAAACACAAATACAGTACTGTTCTAATATATACTTAATTTTACAGATCTCCTGCTGAAGTTTCTGACTAACGGTAACTTATTTGTTCAGAAAGATTTTATGGAGCTCATAAAAACTCAATTACAGTTTTAAAATAACTTGTAGTTTTTCTGTAACATGATGCTGCCATCTCAGCTCCCAGAGGGTATATTAAATTCAAGTAGCAATAACAAATCATTTAAGCAATAAATAAATAACCTGAGACTGAGTTGTTAAGAGTTAATAGTCTCCCATACACTCAATAGAAGCGGAGGCTCCACTCTATTAAAGTGACCCCCAGGGCCATGGGCCAAATTGCACCCAGTTGTTTTGTGGAAGGTATTCATCCTTCACACATTCATTTCCTTCTTTATGTTGTGTCTTTTCATCAGCGAAGGCACTCTGCAGTCCCTGAGTCCAGAGAACAATTACGGTACAGTCTCAGAGAAAAGAAAGAAAACTGGGGTCATAAATATGTTAAATGGGTGCGTGGGTTTAAGTGGCTTTGTAAACTAAACACGAAGGAAACCGCAGACTAATTAATGAATATGAAGCAGCATGATAGGAATGTTTTAAGGGGAAATTCACATTTATTTCTCCCCTGAAGTTTTTTAAATGTCCCCCCCCACACACACACTTTTTTAACATTCATTCCAGCAAGATGATCACGACACAGCAAGTACTTACATTTTCCTGAGACAGTTTTCATGTGGGAACTTGGTTTTAGAGAGAACTGAATTGATAACTCACTAATAACATTTTCTTTTAAACTGATTTTTTTCCACCCTCACAAAGCGGTTGCACAAAATTACAGAAAGATCTAGGACTCAAGATCATTGCACTTAGTTTTCCATTAGGTCAAATCCTGACCTGATTTATATCCTCCACTAAAATCAAAAGTGGTTGCACAGGCTGTTCATTAGGGCAGGATTCGGCCCCAAAGATTATGGGCCCAATCCAGTAGTCTTTATTTAGATCTGTCTGTAGGCCAAATTTTACTTTCAGGACCTGTTTGTGTTTTCCTGTGAGAAAACTCTCAGGAGGTAGCCGAGGAGGAGGAAACTCCGTGAGATTTACTTTGGAAAGTTTAACCCAAATTCTGAAGAACAGTCTACACCTTGGTCCAAAGACTCACTAGAGACACAAGGCCTTTGCACTGATTCCTATCCATCTGCAGTTCTGCCTCCAGCTACAGGAGGCAGACTGGTTGAAAAATGTTAGTTGCTTTTCATGGAAAATGTCAGGATGGAGGAGGATTAATTTTACAAAACTAAAAATTAAATATTTTGATTGAAATTGAAACCATCCTTGGTTTGAAGCTGGAACTGTTTTGGGTTTTGTTATGTTCATTGAAAAAAAATCAGGAAATTTTCAATCTTTCATTCCCTTTAAAAAGCAATTTTTTTGTCAGAAGTAAGTTTTGATGAAAAGTTTTCAGTCAGCTGTACGCAAGCTCCCAATAGAGCCAGTCAGAGATTCCTGACAGTGGCTGTTCACAAGACCCTTCTTTAAGGTTCCGAAGCATGGAAAGTGCACTGCAAAAAAAAATTAATAATCTTTGCATCTATTAATAGTCATAACACTTTTCCAGAAGATTGGCGTATGCATAGACATGTGAACATATACCCTCTCCTCCCCCCACCAGTCTCCTCTTCCTTCTCCATTCTCCTTCCAATCTCCCCAAGGAAGAGGAGAAATAGTCTCAATTAATGTCTCTTTTACACAGAGTGGGCCAGTGAGGAGATGATTGTTGATAATAGTTTGGCTAGTGAAAGTTCACAGAAGGAAGACAACCTAGACAGATAGAAGATTATCTATTTCTGTGATAAGGGGAAGTAAAACTTGCCCCAGTGGAAACTCCAGGAGTGAAAATTCCGTTTCCTTTCTCCTACACAGGAAGAATCAGTAGAGGCCATTTATGGGCCCTAATCTTTTGTTTTTAAAAAGAAAGAAAAAAAAGAGGGGTAAATAATACATGTAGAGAGGGATGAGCATTTCTGCCCATGAAGTGCTTGCAAGATGAGACCCAATATTAGGAATTTGATGTACACAGCTAGCTTTGAGGTGACTGGGGCAGAGGAGACTTGCCTATGTGTTTCCATTACAATTCTCCATTTTCACTTGCTCGTGATCTTTCAGATAAGGATGATGTCTAACAATTTTTGTTATATACCTGTTTTCAGTTCCTCATAACTTTCCAATGTGGGCAGTATAGCTCAGCTTCTTTAGAGTCTTTCCCTCATTGAGTACACACCTGTGCTGCTCAGAAAGTTATTCACTTGGTACACAATATTTTCAGTATTGCAAGATCCTGATCCCACAGCTTTAAAGTCATTGTCATTGATTTCAAAAGAAGTTAGATAGGACAGGGTGGATGTGGGACATGGTATTCCAGTGTTTTCTCACCATATCGTTCCAGATTACGGAATCTCCTCTTTTTCCATTTAAAATAATTTTAAGAGAGAATGAAAGCTTGAAGGTTAGGCACTGAAAGGGGAGAAATGTCAAAGTAAAAGTTGCACACAAAAACATTGGCACTTTTTGCACATATATTAATTGTAATTACATAATAATTTATTTATTATTAACCAACAAACAAGAAAACATTCCAAAATATCTATCAGTCAGAACTCTAAATGAAATCAATAGGAATATTATTTGGAAAAAGAAAGAGAATGGTTGGTCAGATATTCATCAGGAATAGTTTTTCACTGTGTACAAGTGGCCAGCCTCTGAGCTGACATAAGGCAACATAATTCCATTCTTTTCAGTGCAGGTACACTGATCCATACCAGCTTTTTGGTTAATGATTTGTTTACAAACAACTTTTGATTTTCATCAGCCATATTCATATTTGGAAGCATCTTCAGCTAACAGATTGTTCATAAACAGTCTTCTTTGTCTATTCACTGTGATTGCACTTGAGTGGTTGGCTGACCTAACTTCCAGTGTCATTTCAGCTACCTGATTTGATGACTGAAATGTCCTGACCAGGAAAATGAGGAATAACTCAGTTCTTATATGAATTTATGGAAGAATAATACAAAAGTACAAAAATGTGTGAAACTTTCAGGATTGAAGGCAGTTCTCCGAATGCTAGTGTGTAATGAATAACATAACCCCATGAATCACTAAGAAACAAACTCTGTGCTTTGATTTGTGTGTCTTTTTTTTTTTTCAGCTCTAGAAATAAGCAAAGTCGGAGTGAGGACTCCAGGATTTGACTAAAAACGAGAGTCCTGTGGCACCTTAAAGACTAACACATTTCTTTGGGCATAAGCTTTTGTGGGCTCCAACCCACTTTGTCAGGACTCTCATTTTTTTGCTGTATACAGACTAACACGGCTACTCCTTTGGAACAGTATTTGACTCATTCACATTATTACAGTTGCAACAACAACAGAATGTTTCACATTCCAGATACCCTTGATGTCAATGGAAGTTTTATGCGGCCAAAGAAAACAGAATCAGACTTTTACCAAATAAAATCCGCATTGGGCTTGCCTGGTGCTTATGCAGCTATTCAATGGTAAGGAGGGGTCAAGGACCTGTGTAATGCCAGGACACAGTTACAATACTTGTGCATGATGGGACTGACCCCTCCAATCTGTCCTGTGGAGGGGAGGTGGAGAGCCATGCCCCACACTTTCCTTTCTGGCTTCCAGACTGGGACTAGCACAGCAGAGGGGAAAATACGCTGTACCCTGTGAAGTAAAATAGCAATGAGTACATACCTACTAAGAGCTGACTGAGCAACCAGCAGGGCACCTCTGGGTACTTTGTCTGCGTTGGTGTGCCTGGGTACCACCCCACAACACAAAGCACATGAATGCTAAAACATCTTAATTTCCACAAAAGATATTGCTGGAGATAAAAGAGAAAAATCAATCACTACCCTTGTAAGGTCTAAGGCAATTTAAACTAGGTTCTTTGAACATTGCTCTGGAAGTCAAAATGTGATTATAGTACAGTAGGTGTTATCTTGGTAGCATTTAAAGGAAACATGGAAATGAGGAAATTTTAGCAGTAAACCTCTGTCTCTTTCCCCATTCAACCTGTCAGAAAAATAAATCAGGGTTTTAACGACCAGGGGAAAAAAAAGACAGTACATTTAAGCAATCAAGAAAATGTCTCTTGTGGCATCTGTAAAAATATCATCTGGTATTATTTAACTCAAGGATCTACACATGTGACAAAGTTTAGATAGAAAATGTAATTGTAGTTCAGTTTGAAATAGAGTATCTCAGCACACACACTCCAACTTTCCAGGTTGCTTATTTTTTTTTATATGATCTTTGGTAAGAACTGTAATCATTATCAAATAGTCAAAACTTTCCATTTAGAACTCAGCACTCATATGTTAAAAAAAAAATAAATCCATATCTAGTTTATTTTTTGTATCTAAATGTGTGCATCAAAGGTGTTTACACACAATTAATTACTTAGGATACAAAAATCATTGTTAAGGTTTCATAATAAATTTGAGTGGTTCATAAGCAATAATGAGAAATTCAATAAATTAAAGCCCCAGATTTAGTTCTGAGGTAATTGGCCCAATCCTGAAGTCTTTATTCAGCCATAGAAGAAGTCAAAATGTGTTTGACTAAAGGAGGCTAGGCCCATTGCAAGTTTATGCCTGGTAGTCTTCCTTGCTTTTTTACTGTGAAAGATTGGGCTGTCAAACTACAAGAAAAATAGACTTCCTGTCCAATACATATCCAGGTCCTTGAATTATCTTTAGCAGTCGCCTTTTCACTGAACTGTGAGACAACTTAATTTGAAATTACTCTTTCTGGAAATCCTAAACCCTTGACACATTTCATTAGCCACAAAATGATTATAGGTATCTGTTAATTTGTTTGAAGACTGGGTAAACACTTGATACAAAGAGTTTTAAAGAGATCTAGTAGTTAGCAGAAAAGGGAAGCTGTCTCAGCCCTTAGTTTATTTACTTAGCACTTATTAAGCACCACTTCTGTATCTACCCAAAAAAGACATATTTTAAGCAAGCCGTAAAAGTGGGCTTGACCCTTTCATGTGCACATCATAGATCAATTGTTAAAGCCAGGGTGAAAACTCTGAAAGAGTTCAGAGGTGGAAGAGAGGTCATCACAGAGAAGGGACAGTGTGAAAAAAAAAAAAACACAAAAGGAGGAGCTTATCAAAAGATAAAAGATGGAAAAAAGGAAATTCTAGAAGTTGTAAAGCTGTAACACAACTAAAGCACCAATAAAATCATAGCTATCAAAATAGAAAGGGCATTCACAGATGAACTCAAAACATAGGGTTCCATTTGCTAGATGATGAGTGATGGTACTTCAGCTATCTAGCAACAGGAGGTATTTTTTAAACACAGGATTCCCTCTTTGTTGTTTAAAAAAATAATGTAAAACTACAACAATACTCCAGATTTCTCAAACTCCAGTAGTTTCAGTTCCTCTACTTTTTTTTCCGAAATAGAAATGATGAGTCTTAACCTGCTGGCACCAAAGTCAATGGGAATTTAGTACACTGATGGTTTTATAATTTCTGTGGAGATGCTTAAATGCCAGAGTGGTGAGCACATTGTAATTAAGTATGGCCCAAACCTGCAAACAAGTAAGTAACTTTTTCAGGTGAACAGCCCCATTAACTTCAATAGGATTAGACGTGTGAGTAAAGTTACTTATGTGCATATGTGTTGTCAGGATTGGATTCTTAGAACAAGAGATTTTAAGTAAAAACGATGTTCCGACTATTTCTATACAACTACAAAAAGAGTTAGAGAGCTATCAGGTATACTAATTTCTACTTTAATGCCTTTTGGCTTCTTCTTCAACCGTTTGTGTTATTGTTTAAAAGGAGTGTAGGATTTACCATCTTCACTAGAAAAATGTTGTCATGAAATATGAAACTGTAGGGTTTCTCTGGTTTGATCATCCTTTAATTTTTTATGTCTGCTTTTAGTTCAGATTCAGAATTTCAATGAAAAACCCCATCTAGCATTTGTTTCAATGGATTAAATGTTGCAATGGACCAAAATTTAAATTCCAAACATTCAAAGTTATTGAGATTTAAATGGGAAGAGATCCTGATTGTTTGGTAACACCACAATTTATTAGTCATAATGACATTCCTTCACTTTGTCCAGAAAAAAACAAAGGCTGATTGATTTTCTAATAACAAAGCCAAATGGTGAGTCCATATGAAACTGTTTCCTTATTTTCAATGGGTCAGTGCCAGACTGTTGGTATCTTTGAATCCCCCTTCCCTTCTCCATCCTTCCCCATAAGGCAATATTCTATCCTGAATATTGCCGCTCTATTGAGCGTACCATATCATGTATCATAATGAATACTGAATGATGGCCCATCTGATACAACATGATACCTACATGTTCCATCATTCCAGATCTATTTGGTCTTCATTGTAATAACTTGGGTTGTATTGAGCTACTAATGCATTCATTTGGCTAATGCATATATATCTTAATTGATGCTGCATTGTTATGTAAACAATATGCTTCTCGCTCTTTATCATAATCTATTTGAAAGCCAGGTATTTTGCATGTTTCAAAGAGCTGTTATAGTAAAAGCTGTAACAATGAGGTTTAATATAACTAGGCTTGCCAGAATTCATTTTCTAAACAATAATTTCAATGAATAAGAGCTATGTTTATTTTAAAGCATTTTTTTTCAGTTATTGATTTAAATTTTCACAGTTGCTAAAAATTATGAGCAGATCAGACAGGCAGAGTCAGATAATAATTATTTGATGACAGTTGACACTGAGATTCTAAAAGTTAAAGATGTATAGCCATTAACGCCAATTGTCAACATCACATGTCAAAATACATAAAGTAAATCTGCTTAAATCAAACCCTAATTAAAGTTCTCAAGCACCACTTTTCTTATTTTGCCTATCATTTTGTTATCAATTGAAATAATTTTGGTTTCTACATGCATGAAGAAATCAACATTTACCAACATTTTCTGATTTAAAAAAAAAAAATCAATCTAATTCTTCCAAGCCTAAATATCACTCAGGGATGAGGAGAGATACAATGTTCTTTTAACAGTCTCTGATATCAAACTATGAACTGTGTATAAGCAGAGTTTCTAAATCGGTACCATAATAGAACCCTGCTGCCCCCACGCTGGCCAGAGCCCTACAAAATCTTATAGCCTTGGGCCCACAAGGGTGTTAATCTGGCCCTGCCTTCTTTTGGTGGTGGTGGTGGTTGTGAAATTCCATAATTTCATAACTGAATTTATTTTAAAAATAAATATGTCTAATTAAATATCATTATTGTTCTCTGGATTTATAAAAATAATAAAAAATACAAATCGGTTATTTTCCTAAATCAAAGTTGAAAGTTTAGTAAACATTTAGGGTGGAGTTTGAAAAGAAATGCTCTGTGTTTACCTAATTTTGTTCCCACGGAGTCAATGATAAAACTTCCACTGATTCCAGTGGGCAGCAGAATTAGGACAACACAGACATAATTAATAGTAATTTAACCCTTAAGTCAACTAGATCAAACAGTGCCACACACTTGGGCCTATATCAAAATATTCTCCAATTCAGACTGCCTCACATTTTGAACTCCCATATTGAGAAACTGTTCTTCTTCATCCCCACCAAATTGAGATATCCACAATCATAAGCTACTGTTAAAGATTTGGCCCTTTGCCCCTATGATTAAGGTAAGAATTTTTGTGAAAAACTTCTCCACCACATGCTTGGGATTGTTATGTGTACTGACCTTTCAAGGCCACAGGAGGTAGTTGAGAGTCCATATACCTCTTTCCAGGTGTCCAGGGAAGATAGCAGAAGGGCCAAAGGAATAAAGAAAACCGGAAGAAAGTAAGAGAAAGATTGTCCTGGGCAATTGTTAGTCCCTGGAAGGTGGAAAGTCCTAAGAAAGGCCAGGCCATTGTTTCTTTAGGGCCCTAGCTCAGGAACCTTTTGGAATGGATGGGACAAAGCTCCCCTTTCTCCCACCAAGCCCAGACTGGTGTTTAGGATAATTAGACCCACATGGGAAGGTCAAGAGAATGGTAAGATGACTGGGTGGGTACCTCAAAGAGCAGGCTTCACACCTAGTCAAGAGGCGGGGGGTTAGGACGGGGAATGGGGAAGGAATGATATTACTACATTTTCCTTCTCCCCTCTTCTGTATATTTGTGAATTTACATGTGAAAGAAGTCCACATCTGTCAAGCCCATTTACTTACCATCCTTCCTGAGATTCCTAAAACATTCTCAAATAGCTTTAAAAGAATGTTTAGCCATCCTGGTGGGAGTTGGACTGTTGTGACGACAGCAGCTGCTGGATGAAGGATGGAGAAGCTGCTTTTGCACTGCAGCCAAGTCCATGAGGAGAAGCTGCCTCCAGACATTGGAATGCAGTCTGAATGGAAGAGTAATTTCCTAGCAGTATACTTGCCTGGAATGGGCAGATCATTTTGCCTAATTTCATGTGAACTCAAACACTGTAGGACTGAAAATTCAACGCCAATTCAAATGTTCTTTGTTCTTTTGAGCATCTCTGAAAAGGGAAGAGAAATAGGAAAAATCAAGTGAAAAGATAAGATCCAAAATGAAGCAGGATGAAAAAAAAAAAAAAAGAAATGCAGAGAGATTGAAATAAGAGGTAGAAAGGAAAAGAGAGAAAAATAAACATAGGGCACCAAATTTTGCAGCCTTGCTCTCAGGGGTCTCTTCTAGCATGGCCCATACCTCCCTTTATTTTAAAAGAGAAAGAATCTTAGCAAAAAAATATGACAAATTAAATAAGTATTTGTTTAAAAATAATAAAAAGGAAATTTGCAAATTCTAAGAGAAGGGGAGGAAAGACACGAGGTGACGTGAGCACTCTTTGAATGCCAGAGTCCATCTTGACGGGGGCTTTTTCTGTGCTTTTGCAGAGGGAAACAAGGGTACGACTAGCATATTTGTAGCTGAAGAGAGCCACTAGTCTGCTCCGTACAGAGAAGACGCTTCTGGCTGCCAAAGCGCATGGAGTTCTCCAAGATAAACCAGCTTGGTGAGGAGGACAAGATTTGGTCCTTTACAGAATTCTGTTCTTTCCTCCTCCACAGTTAATTGCATGACAGCCTTGACGGTGAGAAAGGTTGCACAAGAAAATGTAAGGCCTTTATGAAGGAACTGATCTGAAAAAGTCCCCATTCTGCCCAGGCCTTGTAGCTTCTGACACAAAACCATTTAATCACCTGTGTGGAAAGATGTGAAGGTCAGGGAAAGTGGTACCACAAGAGCAGTGTCAGGTAGTGGCTACACGGGTATGGAAAACATTAGCAGCGGAGAAGCTGATTAAATTGAGAATGGGAAGTGGAAAGCATGGATGAATGGTAATTGCGGTAGCAGGTTTTGGTTGCAGACGTTATGTGCCAACATATGTGAGTGCACACACATCTAGTAAGATTATAGCTTTCTAGCAGATGGTTCAGTTTAAGGGGAATAAACTGAAGCACAAAGTTGATCATACTTGAACCATTAATTTCTTAACACGAAACTCAACTTCAGAAAAAAAAATATGAGCAGTAGGAGAAACTCACTCTGCTTGAAACAGTTGTGCACGGAACATGTGATAAATAAATGTGTTAGTCTTTAAAAGTGCCACAGAACTCCTTGCATATTTTAAAAAGTATCTCACAGAACCAGGAACTCTGCTTCAAATGTATCAACCATTTTCAGAATTCTCCCAAATGAAGTGCAACATGAATTCTAAACACAATGTTTTTGCAACAGCTGTTGCTTTCACAGAACTTTAACCCTGCTGCATAAATGCATCCCATGGAAATGCTCTGTTGCCTTGGATACAGCCTTCATGCACTATCCTTTACCTAGCAAGCTGGTCTCAGCTTTCAGCCTCAGTCACATTTCAGTCTGGCAGCTAGGATCATGGTCTACGGCTACGTTCAGACTTCAGCACAGGCTTTGTTGAAGGACAGCATTGGAATCTGGGGTAATTATCACAGCTAGGTATTACCAGCTTCCATCAACACACCTGATGAGAGAATGGTAAAATTAAGTCCAAAGGGGAAAAATATTAATCAAGATTTTCTGACATACTACACTTTGTTTCTTCCTTGTAGAACCATGCACAGAGCCAGGTGTCTTTCTCCTGCTAAATTTAGACCAATTTATTGTCTTAGCTGAAGAGTGTTACATTGCAAACTGACATTTGGAAGATTGTTGAAGGTATCATGTGACAAATTCCTGCTTCTAAAGGGCTCACAAAACTTCTCTTTCCTTTAGAGGAAAGAAAATACTACCTAAGGCAGGGGACAGGGTGCCCAACTCATTTGCTATGGTGGGCCAGATTTGACATAAATGTTCTTCAAGTGGGCCGTACATTCTATAAATCGAAACAATAGAGTACTCTCATGACACTGTGGAGCACTGTGTGTGTGAGACTGTGCTCCATGATACCACACTGTCTCTCTCGCTATTTGGGAGAGAGTATGGTCTCACGGAGCGCAGTCTCGCATACCCAGCGCTCTGTGATGTCGCGAGACCTGTCACTCTCACACCATCGTGGAGTGCTGGGGATGCAAGACTATACATTCTCTCTCTGTTAGGGAGAGAGTGCGGTCCTGCAGAGTGCAGTCACAGGCCAGATGGAAGAGGTTTGCCCAGGTGCCACACGTTTGACACCCCTGAGGTCTTAAGGCCTTGATCCTGCAAATAAAAGCCTAGCGCTTACTGCCACGGAATGTTCCCAGTAGTAAACACTGCCATAAGTATAGCCTATAGAGACGACACTTGTTTCTGTAATATAAATTGTGTTGAAATGTAAATAGGCCCAAAACTAGCTCCTGAAAATAGGCTTGACAATAGTGAGGCAAGACCTGGTAAAATATGACTGGAGTGAGACAGCTCAGCGGCAAGTGCGAGAAAGGTTATGACACAATCCCAGATCATGTTTTGGTCCTAACTGGTTTTTACAAAGGGTTTAGATAATATGTTAATTTTGGGGAAATGCTCTCTATTTTGATAGCTATTGGCATGGCATTTATATAGATGTTAATTAAAGATGAGTTTAATATTAAATAATCAGTGAGGGAGTAGAAGGTATTTTAATTATGGCTGCAGAAACATAGATATGGTAAAAGGTAGTCATAATCCTAATTAATTATGGGGTGTTATTGTAACTGAGTGTTAAAAGGGTAGCATGCTAATTTTAAATTAGGCTCACCCATGCACAGGCAAGGTACCGTTAGAGGAAAGAGAAAAAGGATTATTCCCATTCTTCTCATTCAAGGGCTGATCAAGCCTGAATGCATCATTTCATCTTAGAATGCGAGTATAAATGCAGAGTATGGTTATATTGTAATGCCCATTTGCACTAACTATTTGATATTAAATAGTCTTTAACTTTATCAGGCATTGTGTAATTCACAGTCCTCCACTAAATTAAATTATCTGTTGAACCCTGGAGGCTCAAACCTTATAGAATTCAGTTTGGTTTTATTCCTTATTTTTAAATTACTAATTGGGAACACCTAAATCAAAGGTTACAAGTAGTGTGTTTGTTCTGAACTCAATCCCTGCAGCTATATATGTAAAAATTAATTGTGAAATTTTATTAAACTTTAGACTATTATTTTTAATCTCCTTTTCTCATACAGTAATAAATCTGACTGTAGGATGTGTGAGCTACACATGAACAAAAGAAGATATTAAATTACTAAATTTCAATACAATTCTCTAGTGCCATAGTAGGCATGGTTTTAAAATACTGTAGTTGAACTCTGATCTTGCAAGGCCCTCAATATGCTTGAAGTCAGTGGGAGCTGGGAACACTGGAAAACCTATTTTGAATTTAATAATTTGTGCAACTGTATTTATCACAAGATTAAATACTGTGCCAATTGTATTTTCCTTAATGCTATGCATTGTTCTTGTAAATTCTAAAAATTGCAGTTTATGCTCATGTATAATGTCATTATTAAAGACCCAATTGAGGAAAGTGTTCCCATTCAAGAAAACACTTAAGTATGTGCTTAGCTTCAAGCATTTACTCAAGAACTTTTCTGAATCAGGGCCTAAATGATTAGCTGAATGGATTTCAAAAGCTTATTGAGTAAAAAATGACAGAATTGTCTGAGCAAACTCCTGAAAGAGACAAAATGCAGCTGCTTGGACAGAACTGATCTAAAAGTTCTTTAACAGAATTGATCTAAAGTAAAAATTCCATTGATTTAAGTAAGATTTTTACCTGATTGAGCAGGACTAAGGGTTGAGAGATTGGACCCAAAATGAATTCAGTACTCTTGGAGTAGATAGCATTAAAGTGATGCAGAGATCATAGGTATGTTTGGCTGGATTTCTAGGTTGCAAGAAACCATTCCTTGGAGTAGGTTGAATACTGTCTGTGCATCATGATATACACTACAGCCATCCCAAGCATTTTACACATGTTAGTTGTAATGATAGGCTGCAATCTGTGAGTGTGTGTCTCTGGCGCAAGTCTATCTTAAACTGCATAATCTACAATGATTTCACCTTACTGTATAAAGAAAGCTGAAAGTCTAGCAGCTGCGCCAGTTAAATTGGTCTTATAAAACCTACTTATTAACTAATTTACTTACTTATCTAATCTATATTGCATTTATAATGTACCTATCATCATGCTATATTATCTAGGTTAAATTAGGAAGAGCCTTAAATCCACTATACAGTGCAGGGCTACACATTTGAAATTATGCCAAAACCCCTGTTTCCAGCAACCAACCATTTCAGGCATTCATGCTTGCACTAGTTTAGATTGTAATTTTACAATATGCCCGGACTAATATGCTGCTGCCCCAGGAGCAGACCAGAGCAGAGGTTCTCCACCACTGTGTTGGGACACATTACTGTGTCACCACACAGCGGTAAGTATGTTGCAGAGAGCCAGGGAGATGGCTGGATTCGGCCTGCAGAGGATGGGCTGGTGTGTCCGGTAGGGTCGTGACACACTGCCACATGTGTCCTGACCCACAAAAGGTTTCGAACCACTGGACCAGAGGATGCATTTTGAATTACAGTTCCTTCTCAGTTCTTTCCTTGCTTCCTCTTTACTTCACTCCTTTTAATTGCTACTTGCCCTTTTTGGTGCTGTCCAACTACTCTGGGCAGTGAGTAATGGAAAACGGCAGCAGGGCTTCTATACACCAATGGCTATGTCTACACTTACTAAAGTTAGTTCGAATTAGTTAATTCGAACTAACTAATTCAAACTAATTTTAGTTAGTTCGAATTAACTTAATTCGAACTAGCAAAATTTAGTTCAAACTAAGCAAGTGCCATTCATGGCACTTGCTTAGTTCAAATTAGCAAATTGCTTTGAGTTCAATGGGCCGGTTAGTTCGAACTAAGCAATTAGTTCGAACTAACATGGCCACATTGGTTAATTCGAACTAACTAATTTGAATTAACCCTTAATTTGAATAGCATATTCGAATTTATTAGTTCGAATTAAGGAAGCCCTTAATTTGAACTAATTAAAGCCTAGTGTGGCCATGGCTTTAGTTAGTTCAAATTAAGCTTCCTTAATTCGAACTAACTTGCCAGTGTAGACATAGCCAATGGGACTATCAGGCATGCAGACCCCACTCTCCATATTTTTATAACAAGTTCATATATAAAGAAAGTATGAGTTTATATATTTATGTAAAACAAACAAGGAGTCCTGTGGCACTTTTAAAGATTAACAAATTTATTTATTGCCTGAGCTTTTGTGGGAGAAAATTCCACTTCGTTGCCTGAGGGTTAAATAGGTATTGGGGAGGGAGGGTTTTGTATTACAATTGATGGTTTTGCCTTCTTTTTACCTCACCTCCCTCTAATATACTTTTCTCCACTGTTTGAATCTGAACAACTGCTTTGATTTGCTGTAACAGTCTGACTGATCCTATGACTTACACTTTCCTGCATTTATCTTCCTCCCATTCTGTAAATTCTTCATCTTCAAGCATCTGACAAAGTGGGATTTTCTCCCATGACAGCTCATGCAATAAATAAATTTGTTAGTCTTTAAAAGTTCCACAATCCACTCCTTGATTGTTTTGCTGAACTGGACCAGTGGTTTTCAAACTTAGGGTCGGGACCCAGTACTGGGTCGCAGACTTTCAGGCACTGGGTCCTGGTGCCTCCTGCTATTGCCACCAAAAGACTGGAATGCATTGCTCTAAGATGTAATCGTTGGGTTGCGAGAATAAATGATTTTTTTCAACTGAGTCCCGAGAAAAAAAGGTTTGAAAACCACTGAACTAGACTGAGATGGCTCCCCCCTTCGGAATGTATTTATGTATGCACTCGTCCTGTTATTTCCAGGCATGAAGTCTATCAAAACAGGACTCACTCTTGGAACTTCAAATTGGCCTAGGAACATGATCACCAGAAACGAATGGCTAGCATTTTATCCGCTTAGGTGCTTGACCTACATCCATAAATTAAAATCCTCTTTTATTCTCTTTATCTTTGCTAGGGTTTTTTTTTTCATTCCTTGTTTTTGTCATGGATTCTTAATATTATATAATAAAAACCATCAGGAACATTTACTTTTCTTCACATGGGAACATTTCAACAGTTGATGCTCAATCAATCTTCTCTTTCCCCTTTGGTTCTTTCACTCTGAACTACAGAATGAAAAATGAGAGTGTTCTGATCTGGCATATTAAACCATAACTAATCATTATTAAATCAATTTTCTTTCTGCTTCATCTAGAATTTCATAGGGAAAAATTTTAATTTCCAGCTAGAGTCATGCCAAGAAAAGAAAAAAATAAAAATTGTTTAATATGCAGCCCAATCTACACAATGCTATATTATATACTTTCTTATTTATGTTATTTTTGTCATCAATAAGCAAGTACTCAAATTTTTAAAATTCAGTATGGTTCTAAAACATCTTGCTAAATTATTAGGGTTGGTTGAACAGCATATATGGAAAAGTGATTTGTCTGAACCGTATAACGGGCTGAACCTAAACACTGGAAATCTGATGAGACAAGCTACTGTGATGTTGTATTATGACATTGTATTGCATATAGATGTCTTGTTGTGATGGCATTACTACTTCATGCTGCAAATAATATTACATAAAGGGAAGCTTGCTGGTCAGTTACCACAACCACTGCAGATGATTCCTACTCTTCAGAAGCTAATTACAAGTGTGTGAGTAGAAAAAAGCATTCTGTTTGGAGTTTGCTAAATGCAACAGCAGAACATCAGCTCAAACCCGTACCTGAGTAAATAGGACAAGCTCTCTCTGAGAGAAACTGTTACATTAGCTGAGAGTTATTCAGAAAGCAGAGCCGGCTCTAGGCATAAGCCAGTGAGGCATTGGCTTGGGGCGGCAAAGGGCAGGGGCAATGGGAAGCCAGACCCTGTGCTCCTGCCCAGGGGTTAAAGTACGCCAGCCCGGAACGCACCCCGGAACCCACAAATTTGTCAGGCAGAATTCTGGGGCGCAGAAGACTCAGGTGGAACGTTTGTTCCGCCCTGTCCTGCTGCGGCCAGGCTGGGGAGTTTCAAATCCCCTGCCGAGAGCATGCTCAGGGCGGGAGCTGCTGACTGGCCCAGGAGTGGCTCTGAGTCGGCCACCCGTGCAGTTCCAGGCCTCCGGGGCCGAGAGGAGGGGGGACAAGGGGCCTGGGGGAGGCTGGCTGAGAGGAGCGGGGGGAAAGAGGCCCGGGGGAGGCCAGAGGAGTGGGGGCAAAAGGGACCCGGGGGGGCGAGAGGAGCGGGGGAAAAGGGGATGGGGGGGGCGCCAAAGCAAAAGTTGGCTTGGGGCACCACAACCCCTTGAGCCGTCCTTGTCAGAAAGCCATTAGCTATTTGTATTGGAGTACTTTGTTCTTGTGTAAGGGGACGGTTAGCCCCTTACTGAAACAGATAGCAATCAAGGCCAGTGGGAAGAGGCCAACGTTCCAGAACAGGGCAGATAGGTCAGTGATGGAGCCAGGAAGCCAGGCAGACCCATAGCAATGGAACCATGGGAGCAGCTCAGAGATCCGAGCTGAACAGAGCAGAACTGGGCCAGGGGCTGGTGTTGTCTGGTGCTGGGTATAGGAGACCAGAGAAGCAACTCAGGGAACTGAGCTGAGCTGCATAGAGCAGACCCACACCAGCAGAACCAGAGGGGCCCAAAGAGCATCCCAGAGTGGAGCTAGGAGCTGGAGCCGTCTGACCAGGACCCATAACAGACATAGAGCAGCACGTGACAAGGAAACTGAAACCAATCGAGCAAGCCCAAACACTGACAAAAATGACCAGATCTGTCAATTTGACCCAGTGTTACCCGGGAACAGAGCTGGATTAAGGCAGGGGCTATAGGGGCTTAAGCCCCTGGCCCCAGCCTAAAGGGGGATCCCATGACCCCCCAAAAATCCAGCTGTTCAGCCTGCCTGCCCAGCCGGTGGTCAGGGCAGTACTGTGGCCTCTGGCCCACCCCACATCCAGCTCCAGCAGCAGTGCCGGCCTGCGCCCCCCCACAGATCCACCCCCAGAGCAGCAGAACAGAACACGGCCCCCACTCCCACAGCTGCACCAACCCACGGCCATTCGTCTGCAACAGCATGGCCCTCCTCCCCCATGACTCCCCTGCAGTTGTGCTGGCCCACAGCAGTGTGCATCGCAGCCCCTCAATCCCCTCCGCAGCGCTTGCCAGGGCCCTAAGCCTCTGACCTTGCTCCCAGCATAGGGGAGCAATGGGGGACCCACAAGAGTGGGCAGCCCTGGACCCCCCTCCCTCAGACCTTGATCTGGCCCTGCCCCGGAATAGGGGAATGGAAAATATGGGAAGTGAACCAAGAGTCTTAAGAAGATCCCAAAAAATTACTAAGGATGTTCCCCTCCCACTCTCCTGTGTGGTGGAGTTCAGGTAACCCCAATCAGACTGGCTCCAGAATTCCTGGGGATTCGCTCAACTCAGTCTTATCATGGACGCACAGGGCAGGGCTTGGTTGTCCCTGCTCTGAGGTGCTCTCTCTGCACCGGGCGCTTCCAAATCACTGTATTCAGTTCAAAGCGATACAATTTATTAAACACAGAGCAATAAAAAAATCAAAGAAAAAAAGAAAGAAAAGAGGAGAAAGATTAAAAGCAAACACCCAAAACTGCTTTTCATGCATCACAGCCCCCCCCACCCCAAATCCTGGGTGCACTACAGGGATGCAGAGTGGGACACTGGCTCTGGCAGTGGCCAGTCCCCAGACTGTAGGGGGCAGGGCTTTTCTCCCCAGTGTTGGCCCTTTTGTCTGGGTCAGGCTCCCCTCTGAGTCTGGCCTGAGCAGCCTCTGGGCTGGTGATGTCTCCCTGCCCAGGGTCCCCTTTGTTCTCCCCAGATGCTCACCACACCCATCTCCAGATGGCTTCAGCGCTGCTCTCTGGACTGTTCCTTAGCCTTTCTGGTTCTGCTGCTCTGTGTAGCTCAGCTCAGCTGATCTGGGCTTCTTCTCTGGCCTCCTGCACCCAGCTCCAGATGGCTTCAGCCTCAGCCCTAATACCACTCTGTTCAGCTCAGGTCTCTGAGCTGCTGCACACCTGCTCAGCTCAGGTCAGCTCAGCTCCCTGGCAGAGCCTCTCTGTCCTCGAGGCCCAACTGCTGGCTTCTTCCTCCTTAGCTCTGCCCCACTCTCTGGCTCTGCCCCGGCATGTTTGACTGGCAGTTCTGGCTCACACGTGGGGATGGCGGGGGGACATCCTCCTAGCTCCATCACTGACCTGTCCATCCTGTCAGCCAAGCTTTCCTGAAATATTGGCCTCTCCACACTGGCCCTGGGGCTATCTATTTCAGGGTTCTGCTTCCCCACAATATGGCCAACCAAAAGACCCACTAAGTTTCAGTAAGGGGCTAACAGTCTCTTTACACATGTGCTTAGGGCTGTGGACTGAATTTCTAAAACACCCTCTTGCTTTCTGTCACCTTTGTATTTTGCTGGAAACACTGAAAATCTTCATCTCCAGCCCCTAGTGTAGAGGATTTTGTTTTTTCCCATCTATTAGATGCCAGAAATTGTCCCCTTAAAAGTAGAACAGTCTGGTACACTTCCCTTTTTAGAAACCAGGCAGTAGTGGTGACTGTGTATGTGACATTCTTCCCTCTGTTTCAAAATTAAAACAATTCCTGAGCACCATTTTAAGAGAACATTGTGGTTTGTACTGTGTTTTGGATTAGATGAAAAACCAAGGGCATGATCAGCTCCTAGCACTTTTTTCCAAACTAGAAGTGTTAATCCCCTTGCACTGACTAAATTCCAAATCAAATAATTGTAGTCTGGCTGTCTGGCTCTCCTCTGCCGTATCAATGGATTATGCTATCCTTCACTTCCTGTCCTATACAGATGTGCAGTGTGGCTGTGCATTATGAAACAGCTGCAACATTTCCCCCTAGAGATTTATTGGTTGGTGAAGTAATTCATATATATAAGATATGTGCTTTTGAATCCTTTGGGATGAAAAGCAGAAAATGAATCCAAGACACTATTACTCGTTTTTATCTAACGTTTTTCCAAAGACTCAACCTTCTCTTAGCGCTGTGAGGTGGCAAACAACCTAACTGTTTGTTGAGATGTCAGCTGCCTGATGTGAAAGCCACAAGGACACTAACTTGTTTATTATAGTGCTGACTGAAAGGCGGGTAAAATGTGGACATTTAGCAGATTGAGACAGAGTTCTTGGATGCTTTAGGTTTTTGGGAAATGTGGCAGGTCTCAGTCAGCTTGTCCACCCCATAGATTTCTAAAAAAGGTAAACCATGGAAACTTCTAAATAGGAGTAGTTTAACTTGAAAGAACAGCTGAGGTCTTCATTTCAGCTTTTTATCTATGGGGACTCTAGGGTTTATATTATTTTTGAGGGCCCAAGGGGCAGTACTGACTCAAGCAAAATGTCTGTTAGAGTCACTGTGACTTTTGTCAGAGGAAGGACTGTAGGAACAGGCTTTTTGGTAAGAAAATCATGAGAACACTATTCTTCTAAACAGTCTTCCAGGAAACCCCATGGGAAAATTCAAGTAATTTGGGGAGAGAAAAAGAGAGTATTATTTTCTGAGTCATGGAAATTATAGTCTTGATTGTTGCAGTCTAATTGCTGGAAAAATATAAAATTACTTTTTCAGCTTCCCTGGATTTGTTAGAGTACTGGATAATTTTGAATATTTGTTTACAAAGGTTAGATAGGTCTTCAGTCTTGAAATGCACTTATTCCTCTGTTGGATAGTCTAATGATCAGAGGGTTTGAAAAATAAAAGTTCTCCTCCCGCATATTTGGATTCAGACGGATTGATGTAAATCAGGAGCTGGCACAAATGGCCAGTCACTCTAGGGATCTGCCTGGCCGCATGCATTAAACTGCCATGACTTACATCCCATGTTGTTATTCTGACTTCAGTGCGATTTCATGGAATCTAGATCAGGGCAGAATTTGGTCCCCTGGAACAGATTCAGCTCTTGTGGGTTGTCCGTGGGTGCAAGTCCTCTGAAGCCAAGAGAGTCACATTAGGGAATAATATGACCCCGAACCCTGGATTTTCATAGAGTAAATGTACCCAGTTCAGTAAATCCTCTTATACATGCTTAAGTTGGGCTTTCATATATATACATAAGTATTGAAATGTTAGCAGCATCCAAGGTGAAGTACGTAAACAGTACAACTAAATTAACCCACAACTGTGTATGAAGAACTTCAGTGATGGTAACAGTTACACCAATATGAAACCAGCATAGTAAGATCAGTACCAATGTATATCCGTTTAGCTTGCTGCCAACATTGCTCACTGTTGCATGACCTCTAGTAAGTCAACTCCACTGATGGAAGCAAGAGTGACAGTACTATTCTAGAGAAGTGCTCTCGGTCATTGGGGATTTTAACATTGCAATCTAATGAACAAGTTAGATGACACAATGACAAAACCCTGCAGACACTTATTAACACCACCACTGCTCTTATCAGTTGAACTGCAGCTATCATGCATCACTGGATAGTTTTAAATAAGAACTTAATGTTTCCACAGCCTCAGGTGAGGTGACTTCAGTTCAATTCCTCAGAGCGGAATTAGGCCCTCGAGCCTGTAATATGGCTCAGGACCAAAATGAAAATACAGTGCAATCTTATCTACACAGGAAATGTGAATCCTGCTTTTACAATATTGGGGAAACCTGTGATGATGTAGCTGTGGCATCCAGCTCTTTATTTGTTAGCTGAAGGCTAGTCCTGCTGGTAAATTGCAGTCTTAATGGCTGAATGTGTGATTTGAAATTACACACGTCCTTTGTTTGTTATGCTTTCAAAATTGGGACCCTGTGCATATTGGGTGATATCGGTGCCATAATAGTGACATCTGTATTTAAAATGTGTTGTTTTATTGCTAGCAAGGTTCTGCATGGCTTTTTCTAATCAATGTGACTTCAAGGAGTGTACAGAGTCCCTCAAGTTTGGACCACTAGTCAGTGTTACTTTGCTTATTCTTTTGTCTCTGACTTCATTTGTGGTCAATGTCCAACAAAGGCTAGAACTGGCAATGAAACAATAAAATAAAATATAGCAGCTGGATTTGCTAGTGTACTAATATAAATTAAGAAGACATCATAAAGCGCATTCCTTCACCTCATCTCTTTAGGCAATCACTTCTCACATATCCTAGAGTTGCTGACAGGTTTCTGTCTTGTTTGTTTAGGCACAACCTACCCAACAGCTCATATACGTTTTTTTCCTCTAGCGAACCAAAATATTGCTCCCTCACCAGCAGAAAAAGGGACTCACCAGCCAGTCAGATGCCCCCAAACAACATCCCAAATAGAAGTGCCTCGTTTGCTGGCAGTTATAGCTGAGGTTCAAATATTTTCCTTAACTAGAATTACATTTTCCTTGAGACAAGCCAACTGTGTTAAAAGAATGGATCACAAAAAACATTTTCTAAAAACCTGGAGCTTTGAGTTTTAAACAAAGAGTTTGTTATTGCAGTCCTATCGCAAGCCATGTGTTGTAGTATTAAAAAGGTACTGTTATTATTAGTAAGTCTAACTTCTGACTTTAATGCAGTGTGAAGATTAAAAAGTCAAATAAAATCTTGGATTGATTTATTGATATGTAAATTGATCAATGAACTAGCGCATTTTTCAGGTACTGGTTGTCATCTTAATCAACATTGCTTAATTATGAATGGGAAATTGCAGTACCACTTAGTCTGTCATGTTGAAGATTGGTCCTATTTTTTAGCAAAAGCTTTGATATTCTAAATTTCCAATTCCAAAAGTTTGTTACAATAAAGGATCAATATTTTTACCAAAACATTTTTAAAACATTTTTTTAATATAAAACCATTATTTCACAAAACACACACGTACAGCAACATTTTTGGACTATGAAATGGCCTGGATTAAAACTACAAACATACAATGGTCATGACCTTAATTTGTTTTCCTGTGTTAGGATATTATTAATTTTATTCTAACTTTTACATTATCTATCTATCTATCTATCTATCTATCTATCTATCTATCTATCTATCTATCTATATACAAACACACACCAGTGTATGGGCATAATTTCTACCTAGATTTAACGGATGTGCTCACATGATACTGTTATACTTTTTTATCCAGCCTGCAGACTTGGCAAAGCATCTGTTTCACATGGGGGAAAAGTTGGAATCAAATTGCCCAGGTTTAAATTAGTTCACTATGTGCTAAGTAGTGGTTTTGGAGCTGTGGGTATAATTACTTTGCAATGTTTTCTTTGTCTATAGAAAACTAGGAAATTACCTTCAGAAAAGGTGGAAAATATTAACTAAATGCCAACACCACTTTAGAAGATGCCTTAAGGTGTTGGATCTTCAGTAAATGAATTATGCTGGATTATTAGTTCTCCTGTCTGAGGTGCACCTGTAACTGCAGGGTTTCATTGAGAAGTTGATTAGAAAAATATGTGAATGGCAAATTAGAATATGAAACTGTACTTCGTCTAACCACAACATTTAACCCTTACTGTTAATTCCATTGCAAATTGTTGATTTTTGTGGCTAGAAAAAGAATCAAGAACAATGGATATTCCTAAAGGAAATATTTTTCATATGCTTAGAAATTTTATTGATATATGAATTTACCTCTCTGTATAGTACTTGGTTTTCTATCACAATCTATTGTTATAATAAAACTAGTATGTCTGCGGTTAAAGTAAGAATGTAGAACTCTTTGACATCGTTGGCTTTCATAACATGCTGGCTGGAGTGAGTAGACACATGGTGCTTGTGGCTCCTCATGAAAAGGCTGAGACCTTTAGCTGTAAATGATCCCATAGCATGAATATAAAGTCTCTGATCTGTGACCACTAATAGATCATCCATCAGGAAACTGTCAAATAAAAACAACTCATACTCTGAATATGAGCCAACTGGCTAGGTATTTGAGAACCAATCTGCAAAATATTTGTTGACTCATGGAAAAGAAAAAAACACATCAGTTAAGAAGGACAAAGATTTCCCCCTTTAATTTTCTTAATTCCACCTTAAAACCTTACATTTACAGCCAATAAATGGCACATTTGGGCCAATCACCCTTTTTCCAGAATGCTACCTCAGCCCCGAAGAGGATGATAAACTTTGCAATTTGCTAGCTTTTGATCTGGCATAACAGCTGCCTAAACAGAACCAAGACAGCAATGGCAACTTACAGTATAGGTCAGAAACAAGTCGCTCCAGATTCACATTTGTCAAGACCATCTCAATTTACCCTATATAAATGCTGACTATTATTCATTCATTATTTTGTTACCCTGGACACATCAGCAAGAATTTCAAAAGCACTGTAAAAACTCTGAACACATTCTTTCAGCTAGAGAGCTTACTGCTGGCTCATCTCTGCTCCTTCTGCTAAACAAATTACTGTCAATCTTCTCTGCTAAAGCAAGCACAATTTCTAGGAGACCGTCATGACTGTCACTGGATTTGAAAAGTGCAGCTGCTCTGGCTCACATTCTGTCATTCACTTTTGATGGGATCACCATCTAAGGACCCTGGATCATGGTGCCATACCAGTCCTGTAGCTGCTCACATCTTCAATGTGATGGGAATCCTTTCAAGTAGGCCCTCTTTGAGGAAGAGGCTTGTCATGCTCAGAGTTACTCTACCTGGTCAGCAGCCAGAACTCCAGTAGGGTCTTCCAATGCCGAGGAAGGACTGAGGATCTCTAACATCATTCTTGCAATGTTTCACCTGTAACCTGAGATGCAGCACGGAAACCCGTTTCATGAGAGTCTAGAGCTTTCTAGGGAATATGCTATATCGATTCCCTTTGCTGATGAGACCACAGCACAACAAGCATTCATGTTAAATTTTCTCTCCAGAGAAGGATGCCTGCAGTGCGTTTTGGCCTCTAGGTTTTGGTCTAATTGTAGAGTAGATACATGATACTAGCAAAGTCCCGTAGTTTTTATTGCAGCTTTACATGCTTGTTGGTAGTAAAGCATCTTGATTTCGGTTCACTAGTTTCGTTTCTTTTCTTAATTGTTGGGATTTCAATGTGCCTGCCAATGGAGACCTTTGCACACATGGCTGCACATGAAAATTTGCACTTTTGAAAATGCGGCTCATGATAAGTTAGAATTATGATTATAATGGATTTTAACATTTGTTCCTGGGCCAGGAGTTATTTTGTTTGGTGCACTGCATAAAAATAACTGCTCCCGTAATCATTACTTCCCCACTCTTGTGGCTTTGCCTCTCCTGTCATGCTGTGTCCCTTTCACTTGGACCGGTCTCCCACTTCTCCTTTCCAACCTCTGCGTAAAACCCATTGCTTCCGAAGATACTTCTCTCTTCCCTTCACTAATTAGCTTTCATGGTGAGCCTTCTTGAATTATAGACACATGTCTTGCCTTTGCTCGGCTCTCTTGAACATTGCTCAGGACAGGGGGACTCTCTTACTCTATGGTCATGATCCTGCAGTCGGCACCACTAGCATGAATCCCTGCACTTATGCAGAACCTCATCAACTTCACACTGCAGTGCAGGTCATGGGGATGGGAGGTGGTGACCACACAGGTTCACATATCCACATTAGTTAATAAGAGGGCAAGACTGGGGCACACATATGGTACATATATGGTGGTGTTTTTGAATACATTCTAATAAGCATAATAATAATATAAGTACTTCAACAAAGAAAGATTGATAAACAATCCTGTCCCCTTAATTATTTTTATACATACTCTGTATCATTAGTATTGCAGATGAGCACTGCTTCAAATGTTTCAACTAACATATACTTCTGTATGGCACTGGTGGTGGAGACCAATAGATTCACAAAACTGACATCTGAATCCATGAGGTCATCTATTCCTTCACAGCTCCAGCTTCCCTAGCCCTAGACCACCCACACAGCTTGTCTGCTTTCTCTATGGCAGTCAGGGAGCAACCTGCTTGTCCAATTATTTCAGAGGCAAGCAGAGTAAGCTGAATTGTTATACAATAGTCACTGTTGCACATAGGGTTAAGAATTTGTAGATGCAGATTGTGTGAGACTTTATTTTTGTGGCCTGCATAGCAATTGCATTTGAAGTACAGTTTAAGGTTTGAAAAACCAGAAGGTGACATTTATGCTGGTGCTATTCTGTTTCCAGAAGGGGTTTTAAGGGAGGAATCTGCATTTCTGAAATAATTAACAAAGGCTTTTGACGGGGAGGGAGGAGTGTATCAGAGCAGATATTCACCAGATTTTGCATATAGCTGAATAGAAGATGTCCATGAATAACTCTCTATTAGGGATGTTTATCCACCATTTTGTTTACCTCTAAAGAGACTGAGTGCTTTATACAAAGAAAATCAATGATCTGATTCTCTCTCACACCAGTTTTAAATTGTTTTAATTCCAATAACTTCACTGAAATGATTCTTCATTTCTACCAGTATCAATGAGAAGAAAATCAGAACCCAGATGATGTTATAGTTAGTTAAAATAGCATCTTTTTTTTTAGACATTACAGTAGGACCAGTTCTGCTCTCATTAAAACAATGGGAGGCTTGCCATTATATTAATTAGGACTAGAATCATTCCCACAATCACTGACGCATTATCCTTTCTGATTGGGACAGCCTTACTTTCTCAGTGCCGATTGGCTGTGGAAGCTCCACACCCAAAGGAGCAAAGGGCATTTTTCAAAAAGTAGACATTTAAAATCATAGACATTTTAACACACTTTGGGGGGGGGGGGAGAGAGAGAGAGAGGAGGGTGAATAAGTATCAATCTGGCAGTATTAAAAGTTCATTTTATAAACTGAGAGCATAATTCTCCTCTCAGAAACACTGGTATAAATGAGGAGTAACTTCACTGAAATCAATGGAATTAAACAGGACTAAAATCACCCTGAGAAGAGAGTCAGACCCTTCCTACCTCCTGCAACATCAGCTATTGTCTCAGTGCTCAGCGAGGTATTGAAAGCATGCATTCACTAAAATAATGGAAGATTGAGTTAAGGCACAGGAAAGTGAGCCAGGAGATCTGTCATTTGTTTTCTGTTTCTGACACAAACTTCCTGTGGGACTTTGGGAAAGTAGCTCAATGTCTCTGTGCTTCAGTATTCTGTCTACCTTACAGGAGCATTGTAAGTTCATTCATGTTGATGGGGTGTGCAGATATTTTGATGAATATCAAGTCAAAAGTAGCAACAACCATTTTATTCCAATGTGCTCACTTTCCCTCAGACACTGACAACGTTCCTTACAGAAATCCTAGCCACAGATATGTACAGAATGAGCCAGAAAATGCAACACCCACTTCATATTATCAGGATTTTTTACTATGATCATTTGTAAAAACATTGTTTTAAAAAAATCAGCTTCTAGAGATCTGTGTGACAAATATTTGTTCGTTAACACTCTGGCAGAACAAAAATAGTTATGACAAATATTGCCAATGAATAAATTAAAAACACCCAAACTCTAAAATTAGCTTTTCCCTTACATACTGCTAAATGTAAAGCCAGTAATTTTTCAATCTCAAAAACGAGTAATGACTTTGCTATAAGAACTCAGAAAGGAACTCCTCAGATCCAAAGACGTAAGCTGACTTGAATGGTCCATTCTTTACTAACACATTTTTACTTTTAATTTCCTTCTGCATTAGTTTTAAATAGTTGCTGTATCAGGTAAACAACTAGGAAAGATTTAATTGATATTTATTTATTTACATGTAAAGAATTTTTTAAAAATTGTTTCTTTAAAATATTAATTCATTTTCTTTTCTTTTCTTTTTTTTTGAATTGGCCTCCTCTATAAAGTGGTCAAAATGAGGATAACATTTCACAAAAATAAAATCAAATTGTTTTTTCAGTTTCAATGTTTTAAATTTTGAAATATCCTCAAAATTTCAAAATGCTGTGTAAACTACAGATTTACCTGAGAATCCTCAGAATATTCAGTCTTTACTCACAGATTGGATAGTGTAATTTAGGAGAAGATACACTAAATTAAAATGTTGAATTCCTGCTTTAAGTGAAAAAAAAACTTCAAAAACAGATTTCAGCATGAAACTGCAGAGCTAGAATTCATATGCAAACGTGATGCTATCAGACTGGATCTGAATAGGGACTGGGAGTGGCTCTCTCCCATCTTTAAACATTTTCACCTTCTCATAAGTTGATACGGCTACCCCTCTGGAACTGTTTGAATTGACACTAACTCATCTTTCTCTGTACATGTGTATATATCTAACATACTTCAATTTTCACTTCATGCATCTGAGGAAGTGGATTATGCCCATGAAAGCTTATGCATTAAATAAAATGTTTAGTCTTTAGAAATGACTAACATCATTTTTGTTTGGGTTTTTTTGTTTTGTTTTGCTTAATTATGGAGTTGCATCCAGAGCATGCATATATATATATA
>ML685776.1:8964862-8990323 GCA_007922175.1 Pelusios castaneus
TATATATATATATATATATATATATATATATATATATATATATATATGTATGTATAAGTACTATCATATGTATATTACTATTGTTAGAGCATTGGTTTGTGTATATTAAGAATATGCACACTCACAACATGGTGTTTTTATAAGGGGTTTATCTAGATGTCACATCTGTGTTCAGAATGAAAACACAATTGAAAGTAAGATTAAATTGAGTGGAGAACAGAAGACTTTCAGAGACCCATGCACCTCTGTTCCAAACACTGTAGAGTGAAGAGCCTAGATTCATCTTTTAAGGAAGATGGTTGTATTTTCATTTAATGTTATGCCCTGCAGTGGATGTGAATACAGTTTCATTTCCTGTCCAAAGAAAGAAAGAAAGAAAGAAAGAAAGAAAGAAAGACTATTCTCTGGAAGCTGAATTCTGTTGTTCTGTATATTAACTTACATCTGTCAAATAACTGTTAGAATAAGCACACTTCAGCTCCATGGCTTTTTTCCACACTAACAGCTGGTGAGTCACAGGTGCTGGCAAAGGAAACCACCATTCCCACAGAGATGTACTGAGGAGCTTTGTTATTTTAATATCACATTTGAAAAGGACTTAATTTGCTCTGATTTGAAATGTTCCTGTTGGACAAGGTGCTGTGTAAAGCATGTTCCAGAAGAGATTCAAGTCAATGTAATTTTTATTTGGAAACAGAGCTTGTAAAAGAGGGGGGGAGTGGGGGGGAATCAACTGTGCAGTGTCTCCACACTAGTTGTGCTGTTTTGGGTGCAGGAGAATTGCAGTTTTGTTTCAAGTCCACACTAATAAAATTCTAATACCCCTGCAGTAGCACTGCCTTCAATATATACACAGTTCTGTGATGTTGTGGCTTCTCAGAGAGTCTGGAAGCTCAGGAATATTGTGGGAGCATAACACGAATTGAGGGAACTCCTATAAGCTCTCTGATGCCAGTGCCATTTCCTACTCTTTTCCTGAAAATGGAGCCTAAGGTGAACACTCAGCTCTCACTCCTGCACAGCAGGTAAGGTTTGTACTGGGGGTCTGGGAAAACAGTCATGACAGATCTGAAGTGGCAGTGGATTGCAGGTTCCAGCAGTACCTACTGAGAGCCAGATTTCCTGTTGCCATAGTGGTATCTCCATTGCTGCTTCAGTTGACAGCATCATACTTGTACTTGTGGATGGGCTTCAGGGGGCAGAATATGATTTTTTGGTCTTGACTGCACCCATAGACTGATGGGATAGGCAGCAGTGGTTCCATGACTTCTGTATTCTGGGGTGGAACCACCCTGACACTGTGGAGTCACAACAACAGAGGGAATCCTGTGGAAAGCATTGTGGCAATTTCACCATGGCAGCTGGATATCCTGGATAGGCACTGTACAGTGAAGCACCAAACTGAGGTTGGGTGCACTTGTGGAGTATGTTTTTAGGCAAAATAGGTAGTGTGTTGTAGGATCCTGTGGTCAAAGTGGCCAAAATGCCAGAAAACTCATAGATTCATATTTTCTAAGGCTAGAAGGCACCACTGTGATCCTCTCAGCCTTTGGGTTCAATACAAGCCTCAAAAGTTCCCTAAAATAATTTATAGAAGATATCTTATATAAAAAAAACATTCAATCTTAATTTTTAAATGGCCAGTAATAGAGAATCGACCACAACGGTTGGAGTACTTGAACAGTTCAAAAGCCAGTGATTAAACCCATGTGCTGGTTCTGTGTGACCCATAACAAGCCCAGAAGTACATTAAGTAGAAAAGAATACTACTCAATTGTGATGCAAGCTTAGTGGACACAGTAGACATACTATGATTACTGTAGTTCTATCGCAAAGGAAATAATTGAAAAGGGAAGCCATTTCCACATTGCACATTCCCCGTGTTTCCATATGGCATTAACAGAATACCCATGTGAGTAAGCCATTTTGATCAGCTAGCTGTTCAGTCAGCAATTTTTTTTTTAAACAAAAGAGATAGAAACTGTGTTAGAAGCAGGGCTTTAAATGGGGGAAAATATTTGTCCAAAATAGCCAGCTTTTAATCTTAGCGAGACAAAGTGAGTGAGGTAATATATCTTTTCTTGGACCACCTTCTGTTGGTGAAAACGACTAGCTCCTCAGAGTTCTTCTATGCAATTTGAAAGCTTTTCTCTTTCACCAATAGAAGTTGGTCCAGTAAAAATGTATAAACTCATCCATCTTGTTTCTCTCATATTAAGGGAACAACACGGCTACACACCACAAGTTTTTATATGTAACTGGGGCTGTCATTATTAGTGATAGTCTTGTTAGTTTAATTCTGCAAACACATGCAATTTTATTCACTTGAATAAAGTTGTGTTCCTGCTTAATGTTTACAGATCAGGACCTGTATTTCTTAAATTCTGTAGGCATTTTTCATTTGTTCTGGTAGCATGTTAAATGCAATGTTTTCTGTTGTTGCTCACATCCTTCTGAGCTGATTCCTGATGTTTTCCCACCTCTCCTTTTTCGGATCAGATTTTAAAAAGTAATGGGAGACTCATGTGAGCATGGAATGGAAGATGAGAACAGTATAGCCTTATCCCAAGGGCGGGGGAGAACCCACATTCACCAATGTGATATATGGAAATTCTATCTTGAGATCTAGGTGACAAATCACTCTATCATGACATTCAAATTTGTGATGTCATCAGAAACTTGCAATGGGATTATAGCCTTATATTACTACTTAGCTATTTATTTTATCTTCTTTGTATGGCTGTGCATAAGATTTTTATGGAGGTGTAGATATTTTGCCCCCTGAAGTAAATGTGATGGCCTCTTCTAATTTATCTTATGGGCTGCCACCCATATTCTAGAAACCACTAGCTGATAGTGTGGTATGGGTTTTTTCCTCTCCTTTCACTAAACATGGGATTGAATTAGAATGGCACTAAATCCATTTTAACATTTCATTGGAAATCTTCTTCCCTAGGTCATGGTGCTGTGCTGATAAAGCCTTGGAGGAAGATTGTGTTGATAAGAGACCTGATCCTCAAAGGTGCTAAGCTCTCTTGGTTTGCATTGAATTCATTCAAAGTTGTGGGTGCTCAGCAATTCTGAAAGTCAGGCCCTTATGTGATCTGGAAAGAATCCAGTGTGTTCAGTATCCCATTATTCAGGAGCTTAAAAGTGATTGAAAGAGAGAGGGGAAAAAACCAACAAAGCTAAACTTCATAAACATTCATTAAAGTCCATCATCAGTGTTTAGGCAGCATGATAGCATAACAATATGTCAATTGTCACTTCTGTACCCTGCACATTTTATTCCCAAATTACCCCAGTAACCTAAATAAGAAAGGAGAAAATGTACAAAGAATTAATATGGCCATCTGGAATATGTAATGTGGAAAGATCTGGAATGCATTACATGGTCTGGAAAGTGGCTGGTCAAATTCCACAGAGCTAAGATAGACTTCAAAGTCTGGCCACACATCAGTGAAACTACTGATCAGCGCAGATATTTAAAGTGGGTGTAGATGAATGAATTTATTGCATTTTTATCTGTTGCATTCATACGTGACCATAGACAAGTACTCCTTTAATTTCATGCTGGATTTATTATTTTTTAACTATAAAACATATTTTCAAAATTTTATGTTGTCTTGTGACTTTAAAAAGAAGTGTTTCCTTGTCCATTATTACATTGCTGTATTACAAATATTCCATGACTGAAATATGCTTCATAGTATAGGACATGGGTAATAAAAATAATATTTTCCAAGACAGGGCAAGCCAGGAATTTTTTTTATTTGATTTAAAAAAAAAAAAAAAGAATCTACCATCTAAACTCTTCCAAATGTTAAAATGTCTTCCTCCCAAATTAACTGCTGTACTTGGATCTTAATAATCCAAACTCCAAAACATATTTTTTCCTTTATTTCCCTGATCTTGAGGAAAAAAACGGACACTCCAACTTTATTGCTATTAACTTAGACTCAGAATCAGGATAGTATGTGTTTAGAGAATATTTTACCTGCCACTGAAAAGAAGCAACCCTCTGTGGGCTTTGATTTTCTATAATGAGGCAAATGAATTCTCCCACCTACTCAGTTCTTCTTTATCCTTTTTGAAAGATGAAGTTTTAAAAACTTGATATAAAAAGCCCTTCACTCAGATTTCCAAGGCTGAGCTACCATAACTGAACTACCTACTATCATGAACTTTGCTATGTACTGCAAGTAGTCAAACATCAACATCAATTATGAGAGGCCAAAGAAGCCTTTCCTCTAACGTGACACAAAAATGTTACTCAAAACAGAATCTTACCAAAGTAGTTAGCATGGTTTTTTCACTGAATATTCTTAACTAACCAATTTTTCTTTTTAATTTTCTGTTTCCATAGGTTTAAATGGCTACCGTATCAAGTAAACTACTGCGAGAGATTTAATTAATATTTATGCTAATGTAAAGCAGGCCTCTAACTTCTATGACTAGATGCAGCCGCAACAAAGTAATTTACTATTTACTACAGATAGGCTCAGGTGACTGTAGATTTAGGTTTTGTTTTTGGCAAACCCCCAATAATCTTGTTTCTCCTTTCCAAGAACAACACTCAACTCCCACTCTTGGATCATGCATTTAGCCATTACCTAGCAATGGCAGAATACAGACAGATGTATTCAGCAAGCCATCCCCCAGCACTGCCAATATACACATATGCCCATGCAGCAAGTCAGCCCTTCGTGTTTTAGAAACGTGGTAAACAAGTAACCATATTGTCCAAATACAGATAGAGGCATTCAAGGAATCAGCCACTTCATCAAGGCAGCAGCACCACACTCCTATCTTTCCTCCTGTCTGGGCCTCTGAATGACCAATTTAGGTAAGTAATCAGCCAGTCTTGCTCATTTAGTCCTCTTTTCTTTTCCCCTCAAACTTCAAGGGATTCTGAAGGTGCTTTTCAATGCCTAGCTCCTATCAGGTATTAATATGGACCTAATCCACCTCTCTTTCAAGCCAATGGGAGTATTGCCCAGTGACATGAACAGGTGTGGCACCTGAAGTATCATCACTTGGAGTAGCTCTAGCTACATGTCAACACAGGTTTTGTCTGTTGCCCTCAGAGGTGGGTGGTTTCTTTATAAGCAGAAGACACGACATGCAGGACTTGTAGGTGATTTTAAGGCAGATGCATCTGTGTCTTCTCCATCTCTCTGGGAATTGATGCTCCTTTGATCTCCTGCCCTATACTCTTCACGATTCTTCAGTGATTAGTCCCCCCTCTGAAGGCTCAAGAGTTGAAGTGGTTCATCTCATTCTTGCCAATAGTATTAGAACATGCAATCATCCCATTCCCATGGTAATTTGGCACATCAGCCTCTGGTTCCTTCTGAAACCCGGATGTGGAGGGCCACATAAAAATGGAAAATAATTAAGAGAGAAAAGTTAACTGAATTTTTGGAACCTTCAAATAGACAGCTGAGAAACAGGAGAAGATCTGGTGCCATTTCCCTCAACCTTAATTCATACCTTTTAAAAAAGGAGCAAAGTAACTTACATGAATTGGATCAAAATCCCAACCATACTTCCTAAGCATCTGGGTTTCACAGATGAGACTACTGCGGAGACATTAAAGATTGATTTTAAATCAGCACTGAGTGAAGAGGAGCATCTGCTTCATGCAGTAAAAATTTACACTTTTTTATCCTAGCCTTTTGGAAGAGCTACTGATGGCACCATGGAGTCAATGACAGGGAAAAACATGAAAGACAAGATTGTTGGAAACTGCACGTGGACCAAGACTGAATTGCGATATGACAGTTTTAAGATGATGGTCTGAACAATCATCAAGAAACCTCACTCTAAATCCTTTATTTAACTTCTACCATGTCTTGACAGTATAGTTTGGTTGAGAACAGTGAGTAGATTAGAACAGTGACTAGCCAAAATATATTTTCACAAAGTCGCTCTGTCTTAACTAAAAATACAGGGTAGCTTAAGCAAAGCGTCAGCAGCTGAAGCAATTAATTGGGTTGGCCTGCTTTTACCCCTGCATAGCAGGCCAGATAGAAATGTCAGAGGGGCTGGAGCTGCCCCATGGGCTGTATTTTGCCCACCCCTGCTATATTAAAATACTTTAGTTAGAAGCTACCATTTTTTCTAATAACATTCTTTTAAATCCTAGTCAAGACAAGTCCTACATCACTTCCAACCTTACCCAAAAATGGGGCAGGGGGAGAGGAGATACTTCCCCTTACAACTACAAAAGCTTCAACTATCTCCTACCTACCCCAAACAAAAACTTGTTCCCACACTTTCCTGAGTCCATATGACCCAAATATCCCTTAGCCAAGGATTAAAATTTTAGTTTTCCACCATCAGCCTTTAAAGCACAAAGATGCATTTCAGTACAAAAATCTGTACCGTATTGATCTTTTTATTTTATTTTATTTGGCACGGGAGGAAGACAATGTAAAAAAAAATGTTAATCTGAAAAGTAGTAACAAGGAATACCATACTGATTGGAAGAGATAGGACAGTGAAGAAGCGAGGACTTTATTGGGGGACAGTGTCATATAATTCTGATCTAAATGGCTACACAGGGTTTGAAGCCTTGTCTGTAACTTAAAATCTTATTTCCCTGAAACGAGGACGACATTAAATCATCAGTGAATATTTACTTCAAGTCCAAATATAGACGGATACTTATTTATCTGTTAGGTTTGGCTTAGCCTTTCTCATTTCTCTTCATGGTCTGTTTCATGTTCTTCCCATTCTCATTTAAGTGCTTTATTTTGTAGAATGGTTTATTAATCCTTTTGGAGCATTTAACTTTCTTCTTTGCCAATCTAAGCCAAAACACAGCCAGTGTTTCCTTTGACTGATGTTTGACCAGGAGGATATATATATTTTTAAATCTGTTACGCATTTGAAAGCAAGTTGCAGCCCAAATACTGCATGAGATCATATGTGGACTTTTTAAATGGCAAAACGTGAGTGTTCCTCATGTTCATAATTATCTAATGAGGAAATACATAAGTTGTTTTCAGAGCCACCCAATGGTGTGTCCCCCATTAAAATGCCAAGTTTTTTTTGAAAATCACTGATGATGAAAAGCCATAGATTTTTTTGACACACAAACTATGTGATTTAATGTGTTCTCCCCTAAGGGACTGACGTGGAAACAGAAAAGCCTTAACAGAAGTTTTCTGATTCAACGCCCAGGATATGTTGAGTTTTTGTTGCTTTCTATATATTTTTTGTGAAAAAATATCTTTTAAATTGGGCATATTTAAACATGAAAGAACCCAAAAGACTAAAATAATTATAGTATAAATATTAGCTCTACATAAAATGAAGCAATAAAATATATAGAGAAGGTATATGATAAATTGTCAGCCAGTTACCCTTTTTATAAAGATGCATTCCAGAATTACTAAGCATACAGAAAAACAAGTTAGAACATCTTTGGAGTAATCATATTTTACTTTCCCTGAGCTTTAGCCTAGTTTTTGTCCCCTTAAGTTAATGTTTGGAGAAATCTTACCTAATATATAGCCATATTTCCTTTTTATGCTATATAACACTTTTCATCTGAGGATCTCAAAGCATTTCTCCATCTCTGATTACCCAGTCTGTGAGAAGGAGCAGGGGCATGTCAGTAGATATTATTGCCATCTTATAGATAGGTTAACCTGAAGCATGGAGAAATGATTTTTCATGGTCATAGTGTGAGTCAGTGACACAGCTAGGAAGGAGCGCAGGAAGCCTAATTCATTGTATTGCTCTAATCACTCATAATGCTCCTTCCTTTTAGTCTGGGGGAGCGAGCATGAAATAGGGGCTCAGCAGACCTGTGTTCTATTGTCTTTCTGCCACCGGCCTGCTGGGTAACCTTGAGCAAAACAAGGCCTCTCACTGTGCCTCAGCTTCCCTTCTGTAAAATGGGGAGAATAATATTAACCCCATTTGTGAAGCACTTTGCAAACTACGGATGACAAGTGCTATGTAAGAGCCAGGCATTATTATTATTCCCATTCCCTTTAGGGTGCATCCACTATGCCAAACCCATACAGGAAAAGCTAAAGGCAGCAGCTTTAAAAAGATAGCAAAACTAATTTAAAATGGATACTAAATAGAATAACTCATTTGTTCAGTACTGCCAGACTCAGTCAGTGCAGCTCCACACCCAAACCTTGCACAGAAAGAGCTTTCCTCTCTAAGGTTTGACAGGAACCTGAGGTAACTTCAGTGACTTCTTTCTATCAGGGACAAAGGTTGCTTCCAGCGAGCAATCAAGGCAAGTGCTGCCCCGACTTTGGAGGGTGTTCTCCAGAACCATCTGGATTGTCTCTGTATGGGAGTATAATGTAGAGGCTCTATGCAGCTTCTCCTAGATTCTGGACAACAATAGGAAGCAAGGGAGCTGCCTTTAGATCTCTCTCAGTAAAAGAAGCAAGGAGTCTGGTGGCACTTTTAAAGACTAACAAATGAGAGCTAAAATAGAGAAAGGAAAAGCAGGAGAAAAATCTTTCAAAAACAAAACCAAGCCACCTCGTGTTGTCTTATATTAGACACTCTGTTTCTTATCTCCAGGAACCATTAGTCTGATTACTCTGATATAAATCCTTAGCTCTGTGTTACTTCCATTGTGGAGACCTGCTTTATTATCCCACAATTTGCACGGCCACCAGAGACACGAGAAAGGGGTTAACTCCTTATCTGTTAGATCCACCACACACCACCTACACTCTCTCTAAAAGCACACATAGGTTTGTTGCAGCCCTATTTTTTGGTATCAGTTTAGCAAAAAAAAAAAAAACCCGGGGGGGGGGGGGGCGCAACAGTTGAATGACCTTAATTTTAATCTGCTTGGAACAGAACCCTGATTGGCAAAATGTAATTATATTATTTCATATAAAACACAGCATATGGGGGAACCAAGCCAGAGACTCTTAAATCCCAATTTAGTTGAATACATAGTTCCATCTCTCTCTAAAAATTTAATTGACTGATAGTTCCTTTGTCCTAAAGCTCATTTCAGGTGATCACAACGCTCCATAGTTGTGGGATGGATCATACACAGCTTCCAGGAACTGACATTTTGCTTGTTTGATGAAATAGGATTTCTCCCATGAAAGCTCATACAATAAATTTATTAGTCTTTAAAAGTGCCACAAGACTCCTTGTTTGTTCTCTTGTCAAGTACTTTGCACTTGAATAAATTGGTGTCTGAAGAAAATATCAGGTCAATTCTGTTCTAAAAGGCCCTGGAATCATCTTATCACTTACTCAGCTGTTTTAGAAGGTTACAGGATGATTTCATGAGATTTTTTATAGTATTTCTTCCCCCATCCCCTTATTTTCCTCTGAAAATTTGAATTCAGTATAAAAATGAGCTATTAGTACAACTTGAAGTTTTAAGATCTGAAGCTCTCTAAAACCAAAAATTCAGAGTCTTTGATTTTGAATGGGTATATAACAGAGCCAGTGCATTTGTGTAGTACATATGTGTTGTCTACAGGCTATGGAGTTCTGTACTACAGTTTCTTTCTACACACAAGTGTGGTTCAACCATTAGAGGAAAAGTAGCATTGGGTAAGAGAGAAGAAAAGTTTATCAACCTAAATCAGACAAATCCAAGGCTACAATAGTTCTATTACAGTATAATTTCAGATAAAAAGTGCATCTCTACTCAGAAAAAGGAACACTTCTTTAAGCAAACCATCTCTCTCTCAAAAAAAAAAAGTTACTAAAGAATATCTAACTAAACTTCTTCTAAATAAGATATTTTGCAGTACTATTTCACCTCATATAATTCTCACTAGCTTTATTTTTCTGGAGCTTGACCCCCTTCTGCAAATGAGGCTTTTATAATTGCAAGCAGAGCCCAAATAGCCAACAGGTGAGCTTGGCTTTTAATTTACTCCACCCTAATTGGGACCAACAAGATCCTTTATAAAACTGGACCTGGCTGCTTTCTTACTTCTACTTAGTAATTACTTTACTTTGTAGTCTAGTCCAGTAGTAGGGGCTCCTGTTAGCCCTATTATAGGTTTCTACAAGGAATAGTGTAGTTTTTAGGCTATACTTTGGGGAAAGGATTTTCTCCTAAAAAAATAAGAATCATGACAAGATTGTTTATTTTACATAGCACTGGACCTGCCATTCAGTGGCTCATTTATTAGAGAAAATAATTTGTTGTCATTTTCTACACCACAGGTACTTAATGATTCTGAATTCTTGCATGCATGTGAGAGAGAGAGAGAGTTCAGGACCCATGCAAAATTCCATTGAGACTAGGAAATCTATAGCATATACATTTGGAAGACTGGTGTTTTGCAGAATAGGATTGTTATTATTATAATTACAATGAAATTTTGTTTTGTGAGTATTATTTAATGTAAAGAGAAAGAAGTTTGTGCTTTAAAAGAACAGCAAGCAAAATGTTCCAAAATCCTAGATAACACAACACGTTTGGATTTAGGTTTAATAACAAACTCAAAAATGAGTTTTGATTACTCCAAGGTTTGCAGACCCAAGGCTAACTTGTAATAAAGCAGGGTTAACTGATGGTATTGTGTTGAAAACCATACAAAAATCTTTGTTTCACTGACTTTAAGAAATGATTTTGATTGTTTTTCTTTTATTTATTTATTTGTTTATTTATTTATTTATTTATGTATTTTAGTTGCATTTAATGCACAACAGAAAGCAAAATTCAGGGTTGGAGAACCCCCATGGACTGAAACGATAGAAAATTATCCATGAAGTGACTACACCTTCATAGGTGAATAATTTTATTTAATTATTACATAACATCAAAGAGGTATGAACAACGGTATTTGGATCAGGGTTTCAAACTTTTAAAAGTTATTATTTGTTGTACTGTTGCACCTAGGAGCCTCAGTCCATGACCCCATTGTACTATGTGCTGTACAAACGCAGAACCGAAAGACTGTCTCTGCCCAAAGGAGCTTGCACTCTGGAGTTCAGACCATTTTTCAGACAGAGGTCATTCTGCAAAAGTCAATTCTTGATTCTGGTTCAGACCACCTTCTTGGGTCTGACTCACTAGTGTGTTATTCTGGTTTTCACTGGTGTCATTCCAATGACTTTAATATGTGCTGCTTTTAAAAATCTGTCATAGGAAGCCAGGTATGAGGGTGAAAAAGATTCTAAGCATAAACTATTTAGAAAATCAGAGAGAGAGAGTTGCAAAGAGGGTAGCATTAGGCTAATACTCTTTATCTTACCATGGAATTTCTTCTTCAGTATTGGAAGAAAGCATCTTTCCATTATATGAGAGGGCCAAAGGTGACTTACAGGTGGAGTATCCTGACTCACAGTTCCCCTCTGGTAGAAGGAAGGTGATCTCAGGTTGCACCTCTTATGAGAAGCAGAGGGTCTAAAAAAAAGAAAAGGAGGGGGGTCATTTGGAAATAGGGTTAATCACCAGGAAGTAAATTTCCAGCTGTATATGGGGTTAGGTAAGTGTAATAACAGTATTTTTCATTATATAACCCCCCCTATCAGAACCAGAACCCCAAAATGGACCATGGTGTTGCACATCTGACTGAAAACAGATCTGGCTGAATAATGAAAAGAAAACATGAATGACTATGTTGTGAAAATATGCTCAAACTGCAGTGAATATTATTCACAGTGAGTTATATAATCAGCTCTAAGTAGAACCCAAAATTGGGATATACAAACCTATGAGAAATAGCAAAACTCTGTGTGGGGTGGGGAGGCATGAGGAAAATGAATCCAAATAAAAGGTTTTGTCCCTTATCTAATTTTGCTTACATGTGTGAGTATTCTGGAAGAAACAACATAGGCAGCATACCTTATGGGATGTTTCACATACATCCCAGGTGTCAGTTACCACTGAAAGAAGTGAGAAATCTGTTTGCTTATGGGGAAGAGCAACAGTCATTTGCAATTTATGATCTGACAAAATAACAATTAATAATACCATCCTTTGTGGTTTTATGCTGCTTCACATCTTCAAACCACTTTACTGACATTAATTGAAATGTTTCTTCTCATGATTTCAAAACAATTCTAGAGGGGAAATGAACCAAAAAGAGACTGCTCTATATAAAACACACAATCCCCACTGCGAGTTTGCTCAGCAAGGAATTTGAATCTTTAAATTATGAAAATCAAAACTAAACTATGCTGTTGTTTCTGATGTTTGGGCACAACATTAAAAAGTACTTGATTTTAATGAAGGTCAGATTCCTTCATAATAGGAAAACATCTGTCCCATATGCAGAAGTTTGATTGAACTAAGCAGGCACTTCCCCACCCTCTAAATAGCACTGAAAAAAACAAAAATAGTAAAGAAAGAAAAATATTGAGCTCAGATTTTTGGCCCTGTCTAAGCTACAAAAATAACCAGATCAGGAGGCCTGGTTACAATATGTTTGCCTCACTGAAACATGATTAAAATGTGCAGTTCAGAGGGGACCATGCTGCAGATATTTCTATACAGCATGGAAATCCATGGTCCTATAAAATTTGAGGCCAAAGTTTGCGCTCATTAATCACCAGAGTAATCTAACCGAGTTGTCGCAATAACCAATGGTCACTAGTTCTTGAAATAAGTGGGTCTATTTCTGCAAAGTGATCATGTATAGAAAGGCTTGAAGTTTGGGTTCCACTGACAAGCTGTATTTTGTATTACACTGAAAATATGTTTTTAACATTTATATTGCAGTAGCCCCCACAGTCCCCAGTCAGGATATAAACATAAAAGAGACAGCCCTGGCCTTACACATCTTACAGTCTAAGGAGACATGTGTCTTAAGAAGGATATGTATAAGGATGTTGGGACAATTTGTATAGTGGAGCACTGACAGCCATTGAACCAAACTATAAACCCCGTATATAATGGAAACCATGTCAAACCAGGGGGTCTAGCAGCTCATTTCCCCCATGCTCCTGGGTCCAGCACCTATGGTTATGTGTGCAATAACAGACACATTTGTAAACTTTTGAAAATAATTATAAATAAAGTGGATCGTCTTCATCAGCCATGATTAGTTGCATGATATCTTGTAGGTATCACAGTGGAGGCGAATCCTGGGGAGGAAAGAGAAATGATTTAATGGATCACTTCAGATAGGGAAGAAGAGTTGGAGGAAAAGCTAATGCAGGTGGATGAAGCCGGAGGAGCAGAGGAGGCAGGCTGAACGTAGAGAAAGATACTGCAAACAAGTAGGCAGAGGCAGACCTGTGAAGGGCCTTAAAGATGAGGGCCAGAAACTTGAATTTGATCCGATGCTTTCAAAGAGGTATATGACAGTCAGAATAGCAGGCAAAGCTGATGTTAGCAACTGCATTGTGTGTGGACCATTTTATATGGGCTGCTGTAAGTGCTAGGGAGGCCAGGGATGTATATGTTACAATGATCAAAACAGGTTATAATGAAAATCTGGATGAGAGTTTTGGCTTTGTGACAAATGTAGAGGTGTTCTGTCATAATTAAGCATCTATATCTCAAAATGGAACTTATGTGCTAATATGTGTTAGGCCACGTCTACACTATCATTTATGTTGGCAACATTTATGTTGCTCAGTGGTGTGAAAAAATACACTCCTGAGCAATATAGGTTTCACTGGTATAAGGGGAAATGTGCACAATGCTATGTTGATGGAAGAGCTTCTCCCACCACCACAGGCACCATTGTTCATTGAGGTGGTTTTATGATGTCGACAGAAGAGCTCGCTCCTGTGAGCACAGAGTGGCTACCCAAGCATTCTTACAGAAGCATATCTGCACTGGTACAGCTTTCGTTGAGAAAGAGTACAATCAGAGGGGAGAGGGGGCAGTCCAGGAGAAGATGCAGTCACAAAAGCTATGGAAGGACAAGATTTCAAGATGTGTGCGCTTAGTACGGACGTAGAAGAGTGTGGGGACCATAACATTTAGTGAAAAAGGTGTATTTGAAACTTTAATGGGCATATCTGTGCATGTTTTCTTCTAAGTGCCATAATTGCTGATTAACTTAATGGCCCAGAGTACATCCTTCAATTTAAGCTCTGTCATGTTGTTACACAGTTGCTAGTTCTGTTTGACCTAAATAGACACACCTGTCATTTGTTTACTTTCCACTTGGACTATTGGATCCATTTCAGATTTTAGGTGTGTATCTGAAGAACTACTGTGCATCCTGGCTAAATTTTTCAGCACTGAATAGGAAAAAAATGGCATGTATTTCATCTGCATATACTTTCCTGTCATGGCTGGTTACCAAGATGTATGTTAATCACAGCAGTGGGTCTATGTTGGAATAATATATGTTAGCCAAACCATACCCTCACATCTCCTCAAATTTTGGAGGTCCTTTTAAAACACGATTAGGCTTTGAATCACCTCTGGTATACAAAAGAAAAATACAACCCCCCGTCCTTCTGCAATTTTATTCCCATTTAGTGATTGTCAAATCTCAGAAAGTTTGGAAGTTTGGTGCAGACAAATGTTCAAAAATGTGGTCCAACTTTTGAGACTATTGCTGTGTGCCATGACCTTTCCTTAGCTCAGTGATTAGATTGAGATAGGAGGGAAGTTGTTCCCACACCAATTAAGGGGGAGTTTTGGGGTTACTGAAACTAGAGAGAGGTTGGTGTGCTCCCCTCTGCTTTTAGCAGAAGAGAAGGGGGTAAGAATCTCACTGGCCCTGGCTGTAAGATCTGCCTTGGCTTTCTCCTTCTTTCTCTCCTCTTTGGCTCTCTCTGTTCCCTGATCAATTTCCCATTCCTGTTTCTCAATCACATTTTGGGCTCCTGCAGCTGTTTTGTATTCATGAGAATTCTATGTATAGAAGGGTTGAATGGATCTATAGAGAAAAGCTGTAGAGGCTAGCTGAGCACTCATTCTGTAAGCAGGAATGGTAGTCTTGTGATTAAAGGACAGGAAGTAGGAGCCTTGGGGTTCACTTCCATCAAGGACACTGTCATATCCTAAATCAGGGGTGTCAATCTTATTTGCTATGGTGGAGCAGATTTGACTTAAAGGTATTTCAAGTGGACCATACATACCATAAATCGAAACACTACAGCCTTCTCCCAACATCGCGGAGTGCTGTGTATGCAAAACTGCGCTCTGTGATACCACTCTGTCTGTTAGGGAGAGAGTGTGGTCCCACCAAGTGGAGTCGTCGGCCGGATGGAAGAGGTTCGGGGGCTGCACGTGGCCCACAGGCTGAATGTTTGACACCCCTGTCCGAGATGCTCAGGCAGATTGCTGAACATCTGACATATTCTTGTCAAAAAGGGATAACAACAATACTTCCCTATCACTCAGGAGCATCATAAGGCTAAATTATGCTTGGTCTCATGCACTAGAGGTGAAGAAAGCATAGGGGGCTTTTTACCCAAGGCCACCTACACAAAGGCCAGACACAATCTGTCTTTTGGTACTGGGAGAGTTGTGGGGAAATCACAGCTTCTGGGGAAGCATGAGCTGAACCCTATCCCTGGATGCCAGGAGCCTTCATTTGGTTGGGAGGAAATCTTTTTAAAGTCTAGACTATGCTTCTTAGGATAGACATTCCTAAGTAAAGGGCAGTGCAGAGCGACACTATCCTTGGGGGAGATTAGAGAAGGTTTGTGCTCCTGGAATCATCATGACGCACAGCACCAGCAGAAGAGAGGTGATTGGCAAAAGCAAAAAGCCAACAGGCACTGACATTTTAACTGTACAACATCCCCGTGTAACTCCATCTCTGGAGAGTCAAATATGAGCTCTTAGGGTATGTCTACACTTGAAAAGTTAAGTCAACTCTGTTGTCGACTTAACTTTTCAAGTGTAGACATGGCCAAGAGCCGCGGCTCCCTTCTGCCAGGACCCCTGCAGGTTCCGGGGAGAAGGGAGCACAGCCTTTTTGGCAGGGGGCTGCAGCTCCCTTCTTGTCAGGGAGCCAGGGCTCCTGGGGAGAAGGGAGCTGCTGGGGCTCCCCAGCATAAGGGAGCCACCGGGGCTTCCCGGACAAGGGGGCTGCCGGGGAGCTCTGGCAGCTCCCTTCTCCCCAGCCGTAGGTCAATTTAGGAAATTAAGTCAACCTAGGGCGTCCACACCGGCTTTAGGTCAACTTAACGCCCTTAATGAAAGGCGATGTGGACCTGGAGTAATTTACAATACAACCATTGTGTCCTTAATGGCTCATCAGGTTACTTCCTGGGCCCATTGCACCTGGCAGATTCCTTAACATTAAGGAGACAATGGTTTTAGAAAGCCTGTCTCGGTTGTTCCCACAAAATCACACAAGTTAAAGTATAGATATAACACCAAATTCCTAACTTCTAATCCAAATACAATTCCTAGACATAAACTATATAATCATTCCCAGCAAATTACTACCTTTCTATTGATACCAAACTTGACATAGTTCCTATGGATTATAGCATATATGAGATAGGAATAGAAAATAATATCATAAATGCTTCCCTAAATCCAGACAGCATCACACAGGGCTCTGCCCTGCCCTTTGGGGGGCATGCCAGGCTCCCCCATGCCCCCCCAGCAGGGAGGGCATTGGTGTAGTCCTGGGGTAGCCCTAAGTCGACTTAGGGCTACCCCACGTCTACACTGGCTTAATTCGACTTTAAAAAGTCGAATTAAGCCTTAAGTCTACTTAAATCTAGGTTTAATAAAGTCGACTTAATTTTCATTAAGTCAACTTTATTTTCCTTAAGTTGACTTAAGCAAGCTGCTTAAGTCGACTTAAGGAAACTGTAGTGTAGATGCAGGGTAAATTAAGTCGACTTAAGCAAGCTTAAGTCGACTTAATTTACAAGTGTAGACGCAGCCAATAGGAGGCTGTGTTATAGGAGGGTAATTAGCATCCATGCCTTCTTCAGCTGTTCAGTGATGTCATTTCACAGGCTCAATAAAAAATGAAATCAAAGGGGTAAACATCTTGGCTCCATTCAGCAAAGCTTACACGTGCTTAAATCCATTCTTATTCAGCAAAGCACTTAGGCTATGTCTGCACTAGAAAACGTTAGGTCGACTTTAAGTTGACTTAATAAGGTAGACTTTAAATCGATCTAAAGTTGACCTTATTTAGGTCGACCTAACAAAGTGCTTTCCCTTAACCGGGACTTAATTCAACCTCACTTCCCTTAGGTCGACCTAAGAAAGTGGACTTATGCGTCCACACTGGGCTTAGGTCGACCTAAAGGAGGGTAAGTTCGAACTAGCCAGCAGGCCTTACTAAGTAGACCTAAGCTTTCATTGGGTCGATTTAAGGATTTTCTCAAGTCGACCTAATGAAAGCCTAGTGTATTTAGGTCCCATTGGAGTCAATGTGACTTTTGTATTTGCCTAAACTTAAACGTAAACTTAAATGCTTTGCTGAATAGGAACAGACTTCTGAATTAGGGATTTAGTAAATACAGGTATTATTATAATAGTAGGTGATTTTAGTAACCTCACCATTAAAATTATCCAAAAGGCTGTAGTTATGGAATAGCTCTAGAGCTGCCAGAGACTCAATGCAGTGGATTGTGTGGGGAATTTGTCAATTATAGTTTAGTACCTTCCTTGCTCTCCAAGGCTATGTCTACATTTGTTAATTTAAGTCAACTTAGCATGTCCCCACTCAAAAATTAAGTCGACTTAGAGGACACCCTGCCAAATCGACCTAGAGCGTCCACACTGGACGCCTAGGTCAACTTGTAGGGGCTAGGTGGACCTGGGACTGGTCCACGGTGGCAGGGGGGCACCCTTTGCCAAGTGCCAGGGGGCTCAGCCTTTGCCCCATTGTACCTGGGTACAGTGGGGGCTGAGCAGGACAGGGACACTGGCAGGGCATAGGGGCAGGGTGAGCAGTGCTCTGTCCTGCCCTGTGGGGGGGCACGCCAGGCTGTGGCTGTGCCAGCCACCCTGGCAGGGAGGGCACTGGGGGAGCCCCGAAGCCCCCTAAGTCGACTGGTTGCTTCTGAGACATCCTTAGTTTGTTAGGGTGCCTCTCTGTCACTGTGCAACCAAACTTCTGGGATACCTCTATCATCCACATTCCTTTTAACTTTCTGCAGTTGTACATCTTCACTATATTTACACATAATATGGCTCCTGTTTCATATATTCATAATATAGAAAATGTGATGGTTCCCTTTCTAATGGTTGTATATTCACATGAAGAATTTTTCACCCTGAGGGGCAATTGCTTTTTACAAATTTAATGCATCTGAACAAATGCTAACTGGAAAGACCGCTCATAACTCTCTGTGTGTGTTTCGGGCAGAGAAGTAAGGACCCACTTTAGACTATAACATGAGTAGAGAACTCAGACAATTTCTTTTCACAAAAAAATTACTTTTAAAATCAGGCCTGGAAACATTTTCTTTTTGTTCAGTGGTTCAGGACCAGTTCTTGGAATTGTTTACAGCCTCTGAAAGTATTTGTACTGCTTTGCTAAATGTTCTTAGCCCCAACAAATCACAAATAAATGGACCTTAAAATCATATCATATATATATATATATATATATATATATATATATTGCTATTCTTCCCTGGATCCCCATTTCATTTCTAACATGAATGACAAATAGAGTTAAAGATGAATATACCATTTGAAAGCTGGGATTAAGGATTTGTACTATGATAAAGCATTGGCTTTTAGTTCTTGCAGGCAATTCTTGAGATACTGACAGCTAAATTGTGCTGCAATTAAACAGGGAAACGCAGAATGGCAATTGGAATTAATGTTCTGTTGTCTGGTGGAAGATGAGCCATCTGGGGGAGTCCAAATGATGACCAAATGCTTGAATCAGATTGAACATACCTTTTCTCAGGGCAGGTTTTATTAAATATTGGAAGATACAAGACTCCAAGTAACCTAAAACTTTGCATAAGAAATTCTTTTCCACTATCTTCCAGCTAGGATTAGAAGAGGGCAGTTCCTTTCTCTACTAAGTAGCCCTTCCTGGCTACTCTGGAGAGCTCCTCCTATGTCTTTCCTGACTCTAGGTCTCCTCCTACCAAGGGTAAGTCTATACTGACTGCAGCAAAATCATCACCATCAGCGTGATCTTCCGGGTTCGATTGAGCTGTCTGTGTAGACGCACTCAATCGAACATGGAACTGGAGCTGTAACACCTGCTCTGTAACCGTAGTAACACTACCCCAACTGGACGTAACTTCTGGTCGGCTTAGTGTAGTGTGTAGGGAGCAGTTAAGAAGTTGGCGGGAGATAAGAAGTTATTTTACGTACCTTGCGTATCTCCCATCAACTGCCGCCGAAAAGCGCAGCAAGTGTAGACTAGGGCCAAGGCTATCTAATTACAGCAAATATTGTTTGTGACCTGTTGTCACATGACCCTTGTTGTATGCTCCCTGGACTCAGTCTTAAATCTTGACATAAGCTGTCTCTCATAAGTAGAAGTTCTTTCTGTTTGCATATTTTTTCCCCAGGAGGAGAGGCGTTAATTTCCCAGAATATTCATCTGGGTTGTTTTTTATTTTTTTTCCCAGTGGATACAAAATAATTCTCTCTCTGGAAGCAGAAGTATCCTTGGATCTCCTACCCAAGATTAAAAAGAGGGTTCTGGCCATATTTTCCACTGACATATAATTGGAGAAAGATCTTCATCAACCTATTTTGTTTAAATACAAAGTGACAGTTCCCAGAAGTTCCTACTCAAAAACAGGCTTCAGAATTTTTTTTTTTTACAAATATCACATAGCTGTAATAAAGCAAACATTCAGGCTAACAGATGACGACATGACACCTGTGAAAATATAAAACCATAACAGGCACGATGTCCTCTTAAATCTACTGGAGTTAAAATGAAATTAAGGAAATTACAGTGGTTTTCTTCAAATTATTCACACTGCAAATTACCCACAAGACACTCCTGAAAGAGCTGGTATTGAGTAAATAATTACACGGCTCAGATGCTTCATGGGATGGGATGACTTACACCAAAATTGTGCACTATTGTTATGCAACAATATGCTGTTAAGACTAAAGCCAATGATGGTAATGGAAAGATTTTTAACTTCTGTGGGCTTTGGTTCAGGCTCCAAACACAGATTTTAGTGCCATGTTCTGTATATGTCCTAATCTGCCCATTTTAGAGGCTTTTTCAACTTTTGCAAATGGCTATAGTTAGCTCTTCTGCTGAGACAATGACAGTAAACCTAGCTAGCAGAGTCTTTATGACTCCACTGGATGTCTGGATCCACATTCTGCCACTGAAAAAAAGCTTACAAAACCAAACTCTCAGGCTTGCCTAATCTAAGTGTTTTCTTACTTGCCAGGAAGCTCACTTTGAAATTTGGGAACTCTACTTAATTTTTTTCTTGTATAAAAAGAAGCTTGTGGGTTCTGTTGTGGTGGCTGTTTTCTTCCAGTTTCTTTGAGGCCTCCCTTGTTGACTTGGAAATTTCTGATAGTGTAGTGAGAACTGGAAGCAATTCCAGACTAAATTTTCAAAACCTGATACCTATGCTCAGGCATACGATATTTGGATGTGCACGATCCCCTTCATTCTGCAGAAGTAAATGGGCATATTTGCATGTGTAAAATGATCAATATAGACCTAAGTACTCATAGCGCTCATGCTTCTCCATTTACATGCACTTCTTGTTTGTATGTGTCCAATTTGCTCACAAAATGGCTGAGCATGACAATTTAGCATAAACTGAGCTCTAACCTTTGATGGTGTGGCCCTTGGGCATCTCCCCTAGTGATGTCAAATCAACTCTCTTTTGTAGATTCTCCTGGGCCTTGGTGACTTCTGCTGTGCCTGATACATTTGTAGTGAGTAACTTTGTTGTGTCCAGCTCTCAGGAGACTGGAACTTAATTAAAGCTTTTCTCACTCTCATGCATTTCAGATACCTTAAGTCTGCTGGAGCAGATCATTTGAAAACCCATTCTAAACCCCAACACTGTAGGGTAGTATTTATAGTAGGTTCGGATTTGAGTGCTGGAATCCATGATTCAAGGCAGGCTGATATTCATGTAGATGTTTTCAACATGAATGGCTAAGAGCCTTAATGAAGATTTTCTGCTAAATAAATATGCTTAACCAGGAAAAAAAGAAGAGGGAGGAAAACATACCATATAACCAAATAATTAGAATTGTCTTTTCTTTAGACAAGCAGACTGACTTTTTGCACTCTTTGTGGCTACATAGTGTACGCCTTTTGAACAATGCTTCATGCTTCATTCCCTTAAGAGATATTCACATGCTGGTTTTCAGGTCTTCTGCTCCTTTCTCAGTAAATATAGTGTCAGACTCAGCGTCCCTTTTTCATCATGATGCTGAAGAGTTGGGAAAAGAAGATTAGCAAATTCTATGAGTACATATGTATAGACAAGGAGATTAATTCTGAGAAGGGATATTACTTGGGGTGAGATCTGTGGGTGGAAGATCCCTATCTCCATGGAAGCACAAAGTTTACAAATATACCAATTGTAACACAATCGACTCTTTTATTGGCTGAAGCAAGTGTACTGGATGCTGAGAACAACTAGTAGGTTGTCAGACTTGTAGTTTTTAAAGTGTTAAAAAGGCCAGAGGCAGTGTGAGAGAGCTCTTTTTCATGACATTTCTAACAAGCTGAACAAAATCCAGGCCTTGTGTAATGAGCACATATTTTATACAAATAAGCTCTAACAAGCTTACCCATCTCTAATTAAACTAGAAAGAAAGCATTTGTCCTAATTGGACTGCATAGCTGAAGAATTAATTATGAGACTGTTTAGAATTGCAGTCTTATGGCTTAATTCACAGAAAATATCTTTGTGATCAGATATGCTATACCTATGTGCAAGTTCATGCAGGTCTTTTTTTCCCCAGCATGCAAATCCATATGTAATGTTGATGCTTGATTTTTTTTTAAGAAAATCTATTTACACAAACATATATGGGCACTAGCAGAGGTTAAGACCACTGTACAATTTAGTACAATAGTATAATGTGACCATGAGAAAATACCCCTCTGACACTATAATTAAGGACTTACCCTGTTTCCATAGAGAAAATCGCATGCTAATTTATTGACAAATATCAAAAGAGTCACTATTGTGTTCAGTTGTCAGGCTGCAGAAACAAAAAGAACAGCATGGAAATTCATTTTCCTTCCTAGCAGTGCCAGACATTTAGCAGGATGCTGCCAAGGGTTTCAAAGTTTCCAGTGGAACATCTGGTACATTTGGATGGCGTTCATTAAAATAGGGTTTCCAGGCAGTGACATGCCAGAAGATGGACATTATTAGGTGTCTTCTCCCTGTTTTTTTTCCAAGTCCTATCTGCATAGTTTACCAAATAGAGCAAGTTTCAACTACTGTCAGTATTTGTTGCAGTAGAGTGAAGTGGAATCTGTTCTGCCTCAAGCATTATCAACAACATTGTCAGCTAAGTTCCGATTCCAGAATCTTTATTGATGATGGTTTATGTGAAAGAAAGAGAACAATGTGGCTCTCAGATACAAGCTTGGACATGTGGCATATCAGCTTTTAGACAAATCTTACTTTGACTTATAAAAAAAAGTATATTTTGTGGACCTAGTCCTGAAATTCTTAATTAAACCTTACACAAGTCGAGTTCTCATTAAATTAAATTAATTCTATAATGCCATCGACTGGGGTTTCTAAAGGAGCTGAAGGGATTTAGGGGCCTGCCTTCCATTGGCATATGAAATGATAGATGTCTAACTCCTCTTGGCTCCCTGAAAATCTCATCTATAATGATCAGGAAAGGGGATCTGAGAAAAATGAGATATCGTGGTTATTCTTGAGAGCTGACATCGGGCCAATGGAAGTTTGGTCTCAGGGAGGCTCAACTAAACATTGAGTCAAAACTTCAGGATTTTGCCTTATATGAATGGCAGTGCTAGAGAATAAACTATTCATCATTAAGGCTTCATTTTTGCGTGTTCTCTTTTCTCATGATTGTGCTCCATAGGGGAGCACTATCATTTTGTAGACTAAACAATCATATGCATTCTATTAATGCTCAACTTTTTATTCTATTTGATCTTCCAATGCTTAGGAAATTTAGGAAGTTTATTAGGCCATGTTTCTTCTTCCTGTATCAGATTTTCATTTAGAAGGTCTTCAGTGTTTTTCTTTTTTAGAACATAACTTTTATTGTTTGTACGAGATCTGTTTTCATTCATTTTTTAAGTTTCTGGGAAGAAGGAAGCAGGAGAATAATATTTTTCAATTTCTATATTGTAACACAGGATATGAAACAAAATATTCTGAACATCTCAACCACTATTTCAAATCTCAAAAGGGACAGATTCACCCCTGAGGGACGTAAGTACCTCTCCACAGAAGCTTATAGAATTTTCCCTCTCATTCTAGGCTCCTTTTTTTTATGGTTTGTCTAAAATAAAATTCAGTTCATTTGTCAAAAATGATCGTACACAACAAAAATGCTAAATCACCTCAAACTGGGAATAATGAATGGGACTATACAGCAAACATATAATATTTATTGTGGAAAAAGTTCCACTCAGCCTCTGAGTGACACTCAGTGCAAACATCCTATCCCTGCTACTTTAAAGAAGTGCGTTAGTGATTAAATCTACTATGAAGGTCTGATAGCAGTTTATTCTTAGCTAGAGCTAAATGTTGAAGTCCTTACTTTGTTTTTGTTCAGTCCTGCCCAACTAAACTTCCACTGGCTTCAGTGCATCACTGTTGACTTCAGATCTCGTTGACTTCAATGGCCGTCTTGCTTGAGCAAGGATTACAGGACTCAGCCCCCTCTATATCTGTTTGATAATACCATAAGGCTTCATGACAAGATTTTACAGAGCTTCGCAACAAGATTGAATGGCTCCTATCATTAAGGGTGAAGCAGGGCAAAGGATTACAAAGACATTTCCAGTGTAAAAGGAAGAAATTTAAGCTTTTACCAGCACAGCAAAATTGGTTACAGAATTATTATTCTCAAGCAGTAAACGTGCTTAGTGCACCACTTGCCAGTGTAAGATAATTACTGATTTGTAAAAAAGTACACCTGAAGAAGGTGTATGATGACAACAACAGAGTAAATAACTTCAAGTGCTAAGTGGCAGTTAACACATTGGCTTTTCATCCGGTGTACCACAGTTTAATAGTTCAAATCCAGCCTGTGCCTTAAAAGAAAAGTACTATTCTCTGCTCAGTCTTCTGTGGGAAGTAGGTCATGCTGCCAAAAACCTCGATGCATAAATTAGCACAGTTGGTCAGTCTGCTGCGGAGAGAGGAGCAGGCGAGAGCCAGTGTGGAGAATGAATTGACTCTCAGAGAGGAGGCTGGTCTCTGAAGTCAAGAGTCTAAGCTTGGCTTGGCAGAATAACCTTTCCTTACACAATTAGTCCTGCCACTAAAAGAAAGGACATTTTACTGATCAACTATCAGTACAGTATTTGCTAATAGATGGTTTTTATTGTCAGATTTCCCATGCAGGGGATTCTTATGGAGTCAAATGTGCTACAGTTAGGTAAAATGGCACATGTCAGAAAGACAGCTCTTTCCATGAATATGCAGGAGAAAGAATTGTGACATTTATTATTTTTAATTTAATCTCTTTCATATTGTTATGTAATATTATTCATTCACTTCTTTTCCAATCCAATATGTATTATTTCGTGATACTCTATCACATCTGTCTCCCCCATGAGAACGTGGAACCTAATTCCGCTGTCATTCACATCTGTATAAGGCAGAGGTGGCCGAAGCTTGCCTTGAATGGAGGGGGCTGAAACTTGGAGTTGGGGGTATACATGGAGGAGCTGAGGGAGCTTAGGCAGTGCCCAGAATTCTGGCAAAGATGGGGCAAGGGAGCAAGGTGGGGCAGGCACTCACCTGGGTCTCAGATACGCACAGTAGGAGGAAGTGGTATGGTCAGGGTGGCTGTGGTGGCATGGTGTCCCCTCTTATCCATTTGCTCAACATCCTGCTCCCCATTGTTTTACGCAACCTCAGCAGCAATGCCCCTGGAGGAGAAACAGCACTCCACCTCATCCCCCAAACCCAAAATGACACCCCTTCCCCACTTTCAGGTGCCTCCTCTCCCTGTCAATGAGGAAGTTTTGGGCCAGAGGAGTAGTGGCCCAGGCTGCCCCTCTTGGGCCATCCCACAGAGAGGAAATATTGCCGGGGCAGAAACATGGTTCAGCTCCCATAACATTTCCATTGCAGGGATGCTGGCCCCTCCCTCCTGCCCTGATTCTGCCACCCTGGTGTCAATGCTAAGTAACTGCTTTATTTCATTGAAGATACTCTAGATTTATACTGGTATACCTGAAAGCAGAATTATTAATGACCATTTATGTATGTGTTTAATACCAACAAAGTGCTCAGTTCAGACCATTTTACAATACAGGCACCAGTTCTAAATTCTTTGCTGGGAACAAGTTACAACAATGTAAACATTTTTAAACAGCAGGGTATAATGCAACAAAATCCAGTTTTAAAAAAAAAAAAGCATGAGAGAAAAAAATCAATTAGTTAGACTAAAGTCGGGGGGGGGGGGGG
>ML685776.1:8990423-9018665 GCA_007922175.1 Pelusios castaneus
AAATCCAGTTTTAAAAAAAAAAAAGCATGAGAGAAAAAAATCAATTACCTCGACCAGGGGGGGGGGGGGGCGGGGAATCTACCAATAACATATACAAAAAAACCTCAAGGCCAGGTATAGTAAAGTCCTACGTAGTCATGAAATCTACTTTTCCTTTTTAGTGGACAAATTGCCATAAATTTGTGGTGTGTGAAAGCTGCTGCCTTTCTCAAGCTTCTGGGATACAGGCAGCATGAGCTGAAATCACTGAGATTGCCTGAAGGGAGAACAGGCCCAGACTATATTACCTCACCCACCTTGTCTCTTTTTATTTAGAATGGCATATCTGCAGTGATTTATGTTTAATATGACAGATACTGAGGAAGAGACAGACTTTTTGTTAAAAGGAGTCTCTTATGGAACAACATGTTCCATGTGTATCTCTAATGCAGGAAAGCTTGGGGGGACAGTATAGGTAATGAGGATGCAGCTGCAGGCAACATATAGAATCAGTGTAGACATGTTGATCGTGGGCCAATCTCTATCGAGCCTTAGGTGGTATATTCTGTGCATATCAATTAGATCTATGCCTCAGATTGCCAGTGATAACTTGTGTTTTGAATCAATCTGATTTTCAGAACAATGTATTACTCCAGAACTGCACCTTTTCAAGGAGAGGAGTCAACAATTTTTGTGACCCTGGAAACAGATAAGAGATTTTTTTTATCTTGTCTTCCATTCTTTCAGGAGAGAGGATGTACCCTTACTGTGTAGGATTTTCAGAGGAGCTATTTATACCAGCTGAGGACCTGAGGCCCCCTCTCTTTATTGAAGCCTTTTCACAAAATCGACTCTCTTCAATGTGGAATTGTGATTCCTCATCAAATAAATCTAGAAATTTGAAATGGCCTGAAGGTATGGTATCTAGTGCTTGGCCAAATATACCTTAACTTTAAAAAGTTATTCTGTGAAGATACGAAACCCTTATTACCAAAAGAATGATTCAGGAATGGCAAAGGTCCTACACTCCTTCCCAGAGCCAATGGGCCTTAATTACCTCTGAACTCAAATTGATTACAAGTCCAATATTTATTTAAAGGACCTCTTTAGGTTTGTCCTCTCCAGCGTCTATCATCTGGGGACTCACCAAGGAATACCAATGAGACGTGTATAAAGAAACAAATAAATATTTGATTAATGAAACCACTCAAGACCGGAGACCTGGGGCTTAAAGCCCAGGAACCCAAGGTATAAATGCAGTAATGGATAAATGGACAAATCAACAATGAAATATTTCTCTCACTTACATTCTCTAGACATGCACAAGTGAGGATGCATGCACAAAGAGGGAGCAGGTGGACACAGGAACGGGACTGAGGACCAGAACAGGCAAACAGGAACAGGTGACTGGGAACACAGGAACCAAATCACAAACAAATCACATAAAGGAACAGGCAGGGGCAGGTAAACTCTTTAGATGTCTTCTCTCTTGATCTGAGGCAACAGAAAATATGGGCTGCCACGTAGGTGGACAGCAATGTTCATGGGGTGCTGCAAATTTTATATAATAATTGTCCCAACCAGTCAGATAGTTCCATTTTCCCACCTTTGCACTCATTCCACTAGTTATGCACGTTACCATAATATTATGCACACAATACTATAACTTATGCACACTGCACTTGGATTATGCATGCATCCCTTAAGGATTGTGCACACGCCCCTTAAAGTTTTGATGTCCCATGCCCAGGTCTATCTCTCTAAATATGAGGACCAAATAAGGATGTCAGCTGGAATTTGAGGTCAACCAGGGTTCATGCTACAGAGGGTTCCCAAAACTGCTAAAATCAGATAACAGAATGGGGTCTATGGTTGCCCAGAAATTGTATTAATCTATCTTCTAATGTAGCCTATAATGCTGTTTCCCTTCCATTGCATCTCCAAGTTTCTTACTTGCCCATGTGAATCTGTTCTGTACTTCCAAACAGCAAAATATCATGCAATTTGAGGCATAGAGACAAGGTCTCCAATTGTTCAATTTAAGGGCACCAGCCCATTGCTCAAGTGACTCTTGCCAGCTTGGTCCCTTCATGGTTATGAGGCTTTCAAGATTGGTCTTGCAATAGAATGCCTAATAGATGGCCTCTCCTCTGTGGAATCTAATTGAAAATTCTTCATTTTTGCTTATTAACGATTGATGTCCTGGTCATGGAAGGCCTTTCTAAAATTTTTTGATTAGTATTTTCAAATGTGTATTGTGAGAAAAGTTGATTTAAAAAGATAAAGGAAGTCAGATCTGAAAGGAAATCAGGCTTCAGTCAGAGAGCTGAAAAGAAGAAAGAAAACTTCAGCAAAGCTTAAAAGAGCCCTTCTTGGTTAAGATAAGGCTTCAACTTTATGCCAAATATAGGCCCAAACTTTGGTAATATCTTTCATAGGTCTAGCAATAAAACATTAAAAAACCATTAAAAAAATTTGCCCACATGTTCAGGGTTTAACTGATCGCCATATTTGGGGTCGGGAAGGAATTTTCCCCCAGGGCTGATTGGCCTGGACTCTGGGGGTTTTTCGCCTTCCTCTGTAGCACAGGGCATGGTTCACCTACCGGTGAATTCTCTGTATCTTAAAGTCCTTAAATCATGATTTAAGTAGGTAAATAACTCAGTCATAGGTTGGGGGCCTATTGCTGGAGTGGGTGGGTGAGGTCTTGAGGCCTGCATTTTGCAGGAGGTCAGACTAGATGATTGTACTGGTCCCTTCTGACCTGAAAGTCTATGAGTCTATGAGTCTATAAATTTTCAGAACTAAAAATTACTTATTCAGGTCAGTGGAAAATTGGACTAATGCAACTGCTATTCATTTTTTCATGGAGTGCCAAAATGGAAACTAAACAAAATTGCTATAATACTTCAGTTACAGATGCACTATAATGCTGCTTGAGGCTACAGATCATCGAGCTGAAGTATATTCTCCTTCACACCTGAGTTACCTTCTAAATTACATTCCCTTTGTGTAGTATGTAAGACATTACATCACGAACACACACACAGGCATATTTTTAACCCCATCATTAAAAGCCTAATTGTCCCCTGCCTCTGATTTTTGTGGTGTTAGTCTTATACTGCACAACCAATTATCTCCTAATGAAGTTGCAGGATGTGTTAGACCCCTGGGCATATTCTTCATTCCATGTCCAATGTGGCCCTGGGAAACAATCACTTGTCCATGGTTAATATTGGATAATGTGGGCCACGCAGGTGCTTTTAGCAGCAACAAACTAATTATTTTTCATTGTTTCAGTATTGTGGCCGTCAGAGGCAGCCTTAGGCTATCTGGGACCATAGACGAAGGCCCATTGTGGGGCTCCCTATAGGGACTAAACCCCAAGCCGACCCCCAAACCGGGCCCTAAACCCCCGATCCCTGTGCTGGCCCTTGAGCCCCGCACAGGCCCCTGAGCCAGGCCATGCTGTTCTCAGAGCTGGCCCCGAGCCGGGCTGCACCAGCTCCCAAGCCCTGAGCCAGCCCCCGAGCCGGGCTGCGCCGGCCCCTGAGCTGGCCCCTGAGTCAGACCATGCCAGCCCCCTAGGCCCCAGCTGGCCCCTGCACCCCCTGAGCCCCCCAGCCAGCTTCCATGCCCCAAGCCAGGCTGCACTGGCCCCCGAGCCAGGCCGAACTGGCCCTGAGCTGGCCCCCGAAGCCAGGCCACACCACCAGCCGAGCCCCGAGCTGAGCCATTGGTCAAGGCGGCCAAGCCCCTAGCTGGGCCCTAATCCAGGCCAATCCGCACCACTGATCGTCTCCACCCCTGCCCAACTCCCAACCCAAGAATCCTCTAAGAGCACTTACCTTGCTGTGGAGTCGGGACTGGAGCCTCCACTCCAGACAGGGCAGAGCGGGGAAACACGGCCAGCGGGAGGGAGCCTGGAGCTGCGGCATGTGGCTCTTGTAACCCCAGCCCCCAGGCCATGCTGGGGGGCAGGGCCAGGGGGGGGGAGACTGAGCGGCACCGGGTGCCACTCAAGATTGGACCTCTTGCCAAGTTTGGCACGCGTGCCGGGGGTTGCCAACCCCTGAGTTAGGAGAAGCAGGCAACTGCCCCTGATGGGGCCCCTTACTGCTCGGGGCCCTAAGTGGCCGCCTGCCTCGCCTACCCCAAAAGCCGCCTCTGGTGGCAGTATATCTAGTGCAGTGGTTTTCAAACGTTTTTCTCAGGACCCAGTTGAAAAAAAATAATTTATGCCCGCAACCCAACAATTACATTTTTCGGCAATGCATTCCAGTCTTTTGGCGGCAGCAGCAGAGGGCACTGCAACCTAGTACCAGAGGGTCTATGGCCCAATAGTGGCTCCCGACCCTATGTTTGAAAACATAGCTCAACTGTGCTAGGCAGTGTATCAACATATAACAGCAAGATGGGCTCTGACCCAAGGTCTTACAGTCAAGGGATAAGACCAGGGGCAGTAAATGGAGACAACAAACAGGGAAGCAAAAGGCCCCAACATAATGATTCTGGTGAGCATGATTAGCAACGGTCACAGCACACCAGGGCTGCATCTACACTGGTAAATTAAGTCGACTTAAGCTTGCTTAAGTCGACTTAATTTACTCTGCGTCTACACTACACTTTCCTTAAGTCGACTTAAGCAAGCTGCTTAAGTCGACATAAGGAAAATTAAGTCGACTTTACTAAACCTGCTTTTAAGTCGACTTTTGGCTTAAGTCGACTTTCTAAAGTCGACTTAAGCCAGTGTAGACGTGGAGTAGCCCTAAGTTGACTCTAAGTCGACTTAGGGCTCTCCAGGACTCCCCCACTGCCCTCCCTGCTGAGGGGGGAGTGGCAGAGGGAGAACCTGGCATGCCCCCACACAGGGCAGGGCAGAGCCCTGCCCACCCTGCCCCTATGCCCTGCCAGGGTCCCTGTCCCCCTTTGCCCCATTGTACCCAGGTACAATGGGGCAAAGGCTGAGCCCCCTGGCACTAGGCAAGGGGTGCCCCCTGCCATCGTGGACCTGTCCCAGGTCCACCTAGCCCCTAGAAGTCGACCTAGGCATCCATTGTGGATGCTCTAGGTCGACTTCGTAGGGTCCCCCCAAAATCAACTTAAAATTTAAGTGTAGACATGCTAAGTCGACTTAAAGTCGATTTTGTTAAATCGACTTAGCTAAGTCGACTTAAATTAACAAGTGTAGACATAGCCCAGGAGCCTAACCACAGAATTTGGTTACAGGCACTGTAGATTTTTGATTTCCCTCATTAAGTTGCCTCTACCAGTATGAGTACATCTGTGGAACACAAGCTCTGCTCCTAGAATGAACAGAGGGAAGGGAATTAAATTATATGTTGCCCCAAGACACTTCTCTCCCACAAGCTTGTCAGGCTGGAGTGTGAATTTCAAAAGTGCCGGCATAAGCGTATATGCTGAAGCTATCTTTTACATTCATAGGAACAAGGCTTTCTTCCCCCAGATGTGCTTGCAAGCATCCAGTTAGGAAAAAGAAACAATGCCATTTGACATATGTGACCAATTACTGCCACTCAATACAGCTTTGATAGTGAATAGTGAATTCTTGCAGAGAACTGTTTGTGATCAACCCAAAATGTTAAAAATATTTGCAGAGAATTTCTTGAATACTTAAGAACAACAAGTACATTTTAGGGCAAAGCAGATTTCTCACAAACAGAAACAGAGACTAAATTCTTTGGCTACATTATGTGTTGTATATCATTTGCTCTAGTCTACTAGAAAGTCGCCTCTTGAAAACTCAGGAAGATATGAAATTGTGTACACAAGAGCAGATGAACTGGAGGTAAGATGACCAGATGTCCCAATTTTATAGAGGCAATTCCGATATTTGGGAATTTTTCTTTTATAGGCACCTCTTACCCCTCACCACCTGTCCTGATTTTTCACACTTGCGATCTGGTCACCCTTACTGGAGGAAACATATACTTTCAGGAGGGTGCAGAATGTGGGGTGGAGAGGATGTTCTGCCAGCAAAGAGAAGCTGTAAGCATCATTTACACAGGAACTCTGCCAACAAATTTGTCTGGGACCTAGAAAATTAATGAATCTCCCAGTCAACCTGGCCAGCCCCACCCATTTTCTGCACAGTGTGGGCTAGCTCTAGGCGATCTAGCAGAGCAGGAATTGTGGATGGTTTATACTGCTGATCCCTTGCTCCTGGCAAATGTACTACTGCCAGCAGCCTGTGCAACCTAGGCAGTGAATCAAACCCACTGTCTCCAGAAACTAGTATGTGGAAGAATATAACATAGCTTGGAATTCTCAGAGAAAATTAAGGAGACCAAAAACAAGGGAGGGCACCAAACCTTATGGTTATTAAATACAAGGGGCCACATTTTGTTCTCCATTACACCTTTGTAAAACCACTGTCCTCAGTAGGCATGCATGAGTAAAAAGGAGAATAAAATTGGACCCACTCACTGCACTGATCTGTATTATCACACAGATTGATATAATATGCACTGTGCATATATGTTTGCAGTGTGGCTGTGGGCCAATACCTTTGTACATCACCAACATGATACCCATTCAGTTATTCTGTTAAAGCTCTATAACATAATGTAAGTTTAAAAGTTCACACATGTTTAGTTTTAACCTGCCCTTCAGCTTTGCTCTGATCTCCCACTGACACCAGGAGTTCTATGCACACAATGAGGGTAGAATATGGCCTAGGAATAGCCATGGTAATGATGGATGCTGTGGAGATCTGCAAAATACACAGTGGAATATGTTTGTGGTTGAAATGATGTGATTGACTTAACTAATTAGGATAAAGAGATGCAGCCTCAGAATGACTGAGATCCAGGATGAATCTGAGATAACAAACACAAGATAAAGTGACAACTTGTTTTCTATGCAGAGCTGTTGAAGCTGTGTTGGTCCTAGGACATTAGAGATAAGGTGGGTGAGGTGACATTTTATATTGGACCAACTTCTGTTGGGTGAGAGGAACAAGCTTTTGAACTTACCAGAGCTCAAGAAGATGACCTGAAGAAGAGCTCTGTGTAATCTTGAAAGCTTCTCTCACACCAGTAAAAGTTGGCCCAAGTACCTCACCCACCTTATCGTTCCAATTTGCTTTCTAGTAGGATTTCAACATTTGTGAGAACATTGATTCTCCTTGATACAGCAGCAGCTTCACAACTCATCTGATGGAACATAATCAACAAAAGACTACTTATTATGGCACAACTAGCATAAATGTTTATATTACCAGCAATCACCTGATTTTATGCATCTTCTACAACACAAAGGGTGCATCTACACTTACAAATTAAGTCGACTTAAGGAGGCTTAAATCGACTTAATTTACTCCGCGTCTATACTGGGCTTTCCTTAATTCGACTTAAGCTGCTCCTTAAGTCGAATTAAGGAAAAGTTAGTTCGAATTAATAACACCTCATTTTAATTTGAACTAGCGCTTCAGTCGACTTTATTAAGTCGACTTAAGCCAGTAGAGACGCGAAGTAGTGCCTAGGTGGACCTTTTTAAGTCGACTTAAAACATTAAGTCTTAATAAGGCCGAAAAGGGGCCACATCTACCTTTGAAAAGTTAAGTCCACTTAACTTAATAAGGCCGAAAAGGGGCCACGTCTACCTTTGAAAAGTTAAGTCCACTTCTGTTAAGTCAACTGAATAAGGTCGACTTTAAGTCGACTTAAAGTCGACCTTGTGAAGTCGACTTTATAAAGTCGACTTAACTTTTCAAGTGTAGACATAGCCACAGAGACTAAAAAGAGAAAGAAGAAAGTATTCAGTGAAATGAACGTCTGATAGTTCAACCAGTCACATCTCACTGAATGTTTTGTCAGAGACCCAGGGAGATAGGTGAAAGCAATTGCTAGCATTACAGAACTTTAGGCAACCAATAAATAACAGAGTCAGTTACCTAGTTCTAACTGGGAAATCTCTCAACAGAAGCCTTTTGCCAACTTCTACAGCAATCATGGAATGGAAGAGTCACAGCAATCAAAATGACTATATCATAGCCCACAGGAAACAGAGTGAGATAATTTGTCACATACACCATTGAAAATGTGTTTGGAGTAATTTTCTCCTTTTTAAAACACCCTTGTAATAAAAAAATATTGTTTTAATCAATAAAAATGATAATTGCCAGATGAACTTGGTCCCTGTTCCTGGATTTTTAAGAACCAAAGTATTTTATGACAGCCAGGACCCAGCTCCAGCAGTGCAATAGGGACTGTAAAGATGCTCTGAACAGGCAAATGAGGTTTTCCCCACTGTGCATGGTGTTATATATCAGGAAGGGCAGGGGTGTGGCATTCCAGTGATTCAGGGCTATTATAAATGCTGTCTGGAGTCAAGTACAATTTTAGACTAGTAACCCTGCAACCACAGGGACTGTGGAGGAGCAGATGTATCATTAAGACAACTTTTCCCCCTCTGGATCTCCCCTGGCTCCTGTATTGTGCATACAAGGAATAGGACCAATATCTTTTCAGTCAAACAGAATTTTCCAACTCTAAGTGGAACGCATATTGTGGCGTCGATGTCAGTGCTATATAAAAGCAAGGAAATAGCAACATGTTCACTTTGACATCTTTCTTCTTTATCTTTCCACATCCCCAGGTGCACAGGGTATCAATCAGTTTCTGCCATTTACTCTGGTCTTGTCGTAGTCTGTTCAGGTTTCTGAATGTCACACTGATGGACTTGATTTCTTTCTCTATTGTTCTGATCATCTTCTTTTCTCTTCCCCGCTGATGTTCAAGTTATCACTTGACTTGGAAGTCATGTCTGTTGCATCCTTCAAGTGTGTCCTAAATATCTCCATCATCTTCTCACCACATTTGGTGCTTTTTTAGATTTTTTCTGTTTTGAATTCCTGATGTTGCAAAAAAGTCTTTCCAATGGACTCTAAGCTATTTCTCAGGCATTAGAATGAGTTTGTTTTGTCAATTTCTGTTGTAGATTTCCATGACTCTGCTCCATAAAGAAGGACAGACATGATGCCAGTGGTAAATTCTGATATGCTCACAATATTTTAGCAAAGGGCTACCACAAATATGTTTCCTCTGTGTCTATGATAAATTCTGCATCCTGCGGTGCATGTGCCAGTAGAGAAGAGGATGAAGAGCTTGGGTAACTCTTCATTTGTTTTCCTCATTTAAATAAAACCACTTCCTCATAGCCATAGATAAGAAAGAGACAATAGAATTTGGCAAAGTCATTTGTGCAGGAAATATTTATGGATCCATAAATTTTAAGGCCAGAAGGAACCATTATGAACATCTAGTTTGACTACCTGCAATAACACAGGCCATAGAACACTACTGAGTAATTTCTGCATCAAGCGCACAGCTTTTGTTTTCTTTCTTTGAAAGATATGTCTTGATTTAAAGACTTCAGGTAATGAAGAATCCATCACATTCCAAGGTAAATTGTTCCAATGGTTTATTATTCTTGTTGTTAAAAATGTCTAGCCTTATTTCTAGCCTGAATTTGTCTAGTTTCAGTTTTCAACAATTAACTCTGATTATGCCCTTTTCAGCTGGATTAAAGAGCCCTCACCTATCAGAAATCTCTTCCTTGCTAAGAGGATTTGTACACCAGGATCAAATCACCTCTTAACTTTCCTTCAGATAAACTAAGGCCTTGTCTAAACTAACACTTATGCCAGCAAAATGTTTGTCTCAGGAGTGTGAAAAAACAATCCTGGAGCAACATACGTTTTATTGGCATAAGCACATATATGTATAGTGCTATGTCAGTGGGACATAGCTACCGCCTCTAGTTTAGGTGGTTTCATTACGTTGGTGGGAGAAATCACTCTCGTTGAGATAACATGGCAACATAAGCACTCTTACAGCGGTTCAGCTGTACTGATACAGCTGTGCCACTGTGAGTTTCAAGTGTACACTAGCCTTAAATAGATTGAACTTTTTAAGTCTCTCACTCTAAAGCCAGATCTATACCATAAACTTATATCAGTATAACCACATCACTCAAAATGTGAAAAATCCACACACTGAATGATGCAGTTAACCAGGGGTCAGCAACCCAAAAGATAAGAAGAGCCATTTAAAAAAATTCCTTCAATAACCAAGTGTTTTGAGAGCCACCATGGATGTAGACTCCTAGTGGGAGATAAGGGGAGACCCCCTTGAAGACCTCTGAGTTATATTTACCTTACTCCTCATGTAGAAAGCGCAATGTCACAGGGAAGTATTTCCTTATAGTTATAAGGTAGGAGTTAATTATTCTGCTTTTTCCAAACACAGAACAGAAATATTTATTGTGTCTTTTCTACATCATGATTGACAATTTAACCATTTTTATCTAGTATTGGACCAATGTTAAGATTTTATTTGTTCCTGATATAGAACAGAATTCCTTTTTCTTGTCCTTAAATCTACTGAATATAGATTTTTCATTAGGACATTTAGTTTCCCTTGTCAATTTCCTAACCACAGATGAGTACTGATTACTATCAATGTTGTCATTTTTCCATTTGTGTTATAGATATAGATATAGATATAAATAGATATAGATATAAAACACACATGTGCTCATAAGTGAACATTAATTTTTCACTTCTCTTTAAACCAGGATTTTTTTAACTGAAGAAAACTTCCTACATGCAGAATTGTGAGAGGTTATGGATTTAATAATGCATTCTTAACTCCCAATTATCATTCATATTGCTTTGTGTACATTTGTTCTCACATTCCATTTTTTCATGATTGTTTTCATCACTGGAAAATTCACCTACACACACACATGCGCGTGCGCAGTTGGGACTATATTGTGTTTTCACATAATAAAGGAAATTAGATTGTGATCACTTGCACTTATGCAACCATAAATTTTGGCAATCAATTCATTTTAATCCATCAGAAAAAAGTCTAATGCAGAATTACCCTGGGGTGCAATGCTTTTCATATTAGACCATTATTGTCTAGTATGATGCTGGCAGACCAGGTGTCAGCTCATGCCAAGGTCCCCATGTCTCAACTCAATACTGACAAATTCATAGCTGTAATCAGTCTGGGTCACCTATGTGTTAGTATTATTAAAATAGGTTTTAGAATTATAAGAATGTGTTTTGTATTTAGACTTTATTAAATGCTTGTGAGTTGCTGCGTGCATTAAGCTCACTTATAACATCTGCATCCAGTATTGTAAAATCATAATTGAGCAGTTGTATTGTGAGCCTCTGTGATGGTGTAAATCACCAGACGGAAAGAGACATTTATTAGTGTGAAAGGCTGATCTTCAACAAAATTTGTTACGCCGTTCCCAAAGGGAAAGATCCATCAATACCAGATGGACTATTGTGGGATATTACAACTGGACTTTCTCTATGTATCATCAACAAAAGGACAAAAGACTTGTTGTTCTGTCTCCTCCCTGGGAAGATGTGCAAGGGACTCCTTCCATAAATTGAACTTTGCAGATGAATGCACGAGGGAAAGAGAGAATAAAATCTCTGACAAGAAAGAGCTGATTATCTTTATGCTGCTTGGACTCTGGGGGTGGTGGGAAGGTGTTTCTAGGCATAAGCAAGAGATCCTCAGCTACTTAGCCTGAGTTAGATCTAACGGACATATAGAGCTTACTGATTATAGAAACTTCTTACCTTTTGAAACATGATTGTAACTCATTTGTGTAGCTATGTTTACTCACTTTAACCTTGTAAATAACTCTAATTTCCTTCTCCTACTTAAAAATCTTCATATAATTTATTATAGGATTGGTTGCAAGCTTAGTCTTTAGTGTGAGCTCTAAGGTGCAATTAATCTGGGGTAAGTAACTGGTCCTTGAGACTGGGAGTAATTTGAATATTGCTGGTGATTCTTGGTTTAAGGGACCATCTATCACAAAGCTGTGCTCACCTGGGAGGCAAGATAGATCGGAGACCCCTCAGGGATTGTGATTCTACCTTAAGACTGTTACAGTGCCTGAGAAATTTACAAGTAAAATCTAAGTGTACAACTCTCAGCCAATTTGGAGTTTGTGACCTGGTTCCCATCAGTCTGCCCTGAGGTTGGTATTCACACTTTGGAATCACTGCAGGAAGCGTTGCATCTAGAATTTTTAAACATTCCAAATAGGGGTTTTTTTTAGTGCCACCATGAGACCTCCAGAAGATATGTGCATCTTCCAAATGCACACCAGTCAATGAGAACCCAAATAGGAAACCAAGGGGTTTATCCATAAATCCAGGACACTATGAGTTTTTTAGTTAATGAAATCTAAACAAAAATATCATTATTATCATTATAACTATATAGTTATGCAAGTTGATCTGGCCTGATTAGAAACAGCCTTGTTAACAAACCACGTTTTACTGCTTTAGAAATAGCACTTCTCGAAACCTCTATTTTAAAAAAAAGGCTAAAACCAAAGAAAAATACAGTTTCATATTTATATCTTGTTCCCCGGGGTGGTGTATGGGAGTGGTGGGAAGAGAGAAAAGGATCTTGTTTTCCACTTTTCCCCCATCTATTACATTCCAACATTTCTAAAAACTACAAGGGGGACTAAATAAAAACCAGGCACGTATTATCTGTGGTTTTCTACATAAGATCAACTGAAAACTGTCCTTCTTTGCTAGGAATTGTCTGCATTCACTAACAATTATTTGTGTCTGACTCATTTCCTTATTACCTCTCCTCCTCTCTCTTTTCCCTTACGGAATTGACTTCCCCCATCTCAAAGAAAAATGTCTTTGGAACTGGGTACTAAGGAGAGCATTTCTAATATTGTGCATCCACCTCTCCATCGATCTGAAGTGCTTGTCACCATAACATCTAGGTTCCTGGATCCCATATAGCCTACTCCTCCATATGAGGAAGATGAATCTAGTTCTGACATTAGGGATTTCGACAGCAAAAGTTGATACACTCTGTAGAAATAGTTGCATTCTGCACATTTGACGCAGTTGCTCCAAAGTGAAGTGGAGGAGTTCACATAAGTGTTCAGGAAAAAAGCCAGAAAACTCTTTCAATTATCTAATTCAACTCTAACAACCAGATCCTGCCAAAACCTGAAATCTGGCAGATCCAACTCTTGGAGGATTCTGCCTCCATGGGGGTAAAGAGGCACTGTAATGACTCTTAGGATGTGTCTACACTGCAATATAAGTCTAGGACTCAAACTTAAGCTCAAGCCTAACCCCCACTTCCATCTACACACAAATCACACTAACCCAAGGCTCAGACACAAGGTCCCAGGATCCCCTGGAAGTAGAAGGTCTGAGCCTGGGTCCAGCTGGGACCCAAGATTTAAGCCCTTCTGCTTGCAATGTAGATGCAGTTCCACCGAACTTGTACTCTGTGAGTCCAAAATGTATTCCACAATCCCAGAGACTGACTTTCTTTGTCCTTGGTTAGACAGTCAAGTTTTCCCATACTGCACCAAGAGAAAAGGGCTAGAGAGACCACATTATGGGTGGTTGGACTCGGGTCCGCAAAATGCAAAGTAGATGCTGGATGCCTAGGTTGGGGGTTCAACAATCCCTAATCTGGGGTTACAGATGAGTGTAGCTCTAAACTCAAACTCTAAATTAACAAATCTAGGATCTGCTAACTTGAGTTTTACTAACCATGGGCATACGTTGCAGTGTAGATATACCTTTACACCACTACTCCCTCCCTGCTACCTCCATAAGGAAATGTCCAGGAGAAAGATGATGGCATCTAATGTCCATGGCATCTACATCCTGGTGATTCTGGGATGCCAGCAAAAGTTTGGAAACCATTGAAAGCAGTGCAGAGTAGTAGTGCTTGGAGGCCCCTTTGCCGTCCCTCTTCCAAAGCATCATTGAGTGCAGACTGCAGCTAGCCTAGGATCTGGAGCTAAATAGACTTTATATACAGATACAGCATTTGGCACAGTAAAGGACAGTCTATACCAGGTGTGGGATGGACCAGATGATTTCTGCTTTGTACTTCTATGACTAAAGGCTAGTCTGCACTTAAAACTTACAGTGGCACAGTATGAGTACAGCTGTGTTCCCGTGAGAGCACTTGTGTAGCCACATTGCCTTTATTAAGGCAACCTTATTAAGTCAACTTAGAGAGTCTACACAGGTCCCGGGACAAGGGAGCCACGGCTCCTGCCAAGAAGGGAGCTGGGGCTCCCACCGGGGACAAGGGAGCCACGCGTGGCTCCCTTCCCTGGCGAGCGGCTGGCTCTGGGTCACCGCAGGGACACGGAAGCCGCCGGTGGCTTCCCGCGGGGAGAGCCAGCCATGCATGGCTTTCACGTCCCTGCAGGGAGCCAACTGTGGAGAAGGGCTCCCTTCTCCTGGAGGCTCCCCCTAGCCCTAGGTCGACTTAGGGCTGCTCCCCGTCTCCACTGGCTTAAGTTGACTCAATAAGGTCGACTTAAGCATTAAGTTGACCTAAAACTAGGTGTTATTGAGTCGACTTAAGGAACAGCTTAAGTTGACTTAATGAAAGCCCAGTGTGAACGGCCTCCTTAAGTTGACCTAGCTTGTAACTGTAGACGCACCTCCTATGTTGGCGGGATGGAGCTCTCCCACCATTGTAATAAAGTCACCTAAACAAGCAGCAGTGGCTATATTGACAGGAAAGCATCTCCCGCTGACATATAAGTGCTAATGTGGATCATGCTGTCAGCAAAACTGATGTTGCTCAGCAGGGTGTTTTGTTCACACTCCTCAGGGAGAAAAGTTTTGCCAGCATAAGAGCTAGTGTAGTGGGAGTTGAGGGAGCACAAATACTGCTTTCTTATTAGTAGCTAAAAAAAGGTGCCAAACCAATTAATTAAAGTTGAACAGGGAAGAGCTGAGAACAATTAGTGATCATTTGAAAAGGGGGAAATAGGCGCAGTTCCAATATTCTAAAATGAACATTACCTGGGTTCTAAACTTTCAATGGCTTTCCAATCAGAAAATGTATTTCCCTCTTCCCACACTTTTTTTTTTGTTTGTTTTGCGTTACTATTTACAAATTTATTCACACTGCAGCTTTCAGGCTTTTTCTAATGCCTCACCCTCCAGCTCCTCATAGGTAAATTTCATAGATAAATCAATTCATTGGCTCAAGCCAGGAAGGAAAGAGAAGGTAGCATAGCTGCAGAGCAGAAAAAGAGTTATGTGATGCATATGTTTAAGGTGGCAAACGGGAGGTGCTAAATCCTACTTTGGGCCTTTAGACCAGGAGTATATTTCATCTAGCCATGGATGTCAGAACAACTGATTCCAAAGTGACCAGTGATTTTTTGGTGCCCATCTTGCGATGTATTAAAGAGGCCTGATTTTGAGACAGTGCTGAGCCTCGCTCTCTGAAAGTCTAGAAACTAGACTATTTTTAGGTGTGTGAGATCCAACATTGAGGCATCCCAACATCACTAGTCACCTTTCAGCTTTAAGCCACTGCATTTGATGTGAGCGGCGTGAGCTCCAGCTCCCACAGGTATATCTGTGCTATCTCTCTCAACCTAGCATGCTAAAAATAGCAATGTAGCTGGAGCAGCAAGGAGGACAGCTGTCCACGTGTGTACCTGCCCAGAGACACTGGGTATATACTTGGAAGAGTAGTCTTAGCCACTGCCTGTGCTACCCCAGACACACTGCTATTTTAGCGTGCTAACTCAAGCCGAGCTAATATGGGCACTTCTCCATAACCTGGGAATCATACAACTCAGCTCAAATACAGATAAAGCCTCAGTATACAGGGTAGGCTAGTGGTTAAAAAACTGATTTCACTCTAGCTCTATTTATGCCCCCTTTGTATTCACTTTCCATGAAGATTCTGGCCTGCAAGTTTACTGGCAGGAGTATTCAAGGAAACAGTTAAAATGCAATGTGAGGTTAGGAAAGTTGGCAGAAAGCGATACTGAAGTCATAGACTATGACTATTCACACTGGAAAGCTGATTCTAAGATTTATGTTGATTCAGTCTGAAAACAGAAAACATGACTTGTGATGTGTGCTCAACCAAAACTAATATCCTTCCAGTATTGACCTATACAATGTTTTATTTATTACTCCCACGGATCTCATTGAGCCACATAATTATAAAATGGAGGATTGTAAATCACTGGATACCTTAGAATGAATTTCTATTGGAACTGTTAGAAAATAAGAATATAATCTTGTGAAGAAGTATCATTTTTACCATTCCCTAACTTGGCTCCCCAGCACCATTAGGTCCTAGTCACCCAGACTTCACACTTCCTCCACTGCTTCACTTTAGCATCTATTCTTGTAGTCCTACTGGAATCTTCTTCCCATCTGAGCCTCATACTCCTTCAGCCTTCTCCTCTATATCTCCATTTCTTCAGTACTGTGAAGGGAGCAGTAAGGCACAGAGTTTCAAATTCTGCATAACTTGCAATGCACCCAAAGACATTGAAAGTACCTGGAATTGTTCAGAGGACTATGGAGCAGTGAGATCCTAAGGTCTACAGGAGGACAAACTAAGAGTGGCTTTGGGCAGCAGAACACAGGAGCATGAAATGACCGGTAGAGACCAGACAATATGGCAGCCCTGGTGAGTGTGCTAGATAGAGGAGCCAGCACCTGTCCTCTAGTTCTGACAGGAATACTCGACAAAGACTCCTGATACTGTGCATTTTTAAAATTCCTTTAAAAAAAACAATTACAAGAGTTGATTTGACAATAGGCTTCTTTTCATGGAAAATTTTGGCAAAAATCAAAAATTGTTTTTGTCAAAAGTTTCCACACATTTTAAAAACTTTTTGGCAAAAAAAATCAAAACCTGAAATATATATACATATTTTTTGCTGAAAAATGAAATATTTCAACTGATAATTTAAATATTTTGGTTCAGAAATGCTATTGTAGTGCCTCATGCTTCTAGTCCCCTTTATAGGCTGGAGTTCTTATTCACACTATTCACCCATGATATACCACAAACTCCCTTTGTGGTGATTAGAGGCAGTGGCATCATGGGAGTCTCTGACAATGGTGTATTATGGGAGATCTAGTCTGGTTGGAAGGACTAAACCTATAAAGGAGAATGGGGACATCACAAAATTGAACTACAGCTCCCATAAGGCACTATGATAAGGTATTCAAATAAAAATATTTATGTTTTGGCCAAAATGTTTCAGTTTTTAAGCCTTTGATATTTTTTATGAAAAATAAATTTCTGGAGAAAGCAGACACTTTATGCAAAAAAAAGTCATTTAATTGTACACCTAATTTTCTGTCAAAAACAATGTAGATGGAAAATTGTCCTCCAGCCCTACTAAGGACATTCACAAGCAAAATGGTTGTGCTAAACTAGAGTTAAGGTTGAGCGTACATATTCAAGAAGCCTCATAAGAATTAACAAAAACAAAAACAAAAAACCTACAGGAAATATTAGACATTAGCCAAACATTAGACAGCCAAAAAATGGAAAGCTAAAGGTTAAATTTTATCTCAATTCTTAGAAAGTATGGAAGTGCCATCACTAGATGATCATAGTCCACTGTCCCTTTAAATCTATTAATTTAAATTCACCTTAAAATATCCATAGAGATGATCACTTTTAAATGCAATATTTGCATTTGCTATGTTTTAAAATAAACTATCTGGGTAAATTAGTCCCATTTGGACAACATCTGCTCTTTTACAGTTCTCTGGACACTGGTGTATCAGAAACAAATGTGAATAAAAATTTTAAAGCCATTTTGTTCCAAAACCTGAACCACTTTACTCTACTTTAAATAAGCTATATGATGATAATTCTTTACAAGTATAATTTGGGGCTATAACTTTTTTCTTGTGACTACAGCAGCATATGTTCTGGATAAAAAACTGGCTTTGGTTACCAGTACCATTAAACTGAAAAACAAAGCTATACATGACTCAACTGTGCATGAAAAAGATTTCATCGTGTCCTGCAGTAAAAATACCATTACAAAAATGCACTGGTTTTTCCTTGGGCTGAGCTGTTGGGGTTTTTTTAAACTGGCAATAAATGAGAAGTAGTGGAAGGTGTTTATGTGCATGCTAGACCAGACTGTGGTGTTAATGCACAGACTTGAATAGGGCAGAAGCTATTGTGGAGCTGTGCTGTCCCACGGGGAGAGTTAGGAGGCATAAAACTAGGCACAATGGGTGCATCTACACTTACAAGTTAGGTCGACTTAAGGAGGCTTAAGTCAACCTAAACAAAGCCATGTCTACACTGGGTTTTCCTTAAGTCGACTTAATAACACCTCGTTTTAGGTTGATTTAACACTTAAATTGACCTTATTAGGCGCTAATCCCCATCCACACTGGCGTAAGTCGAACTTATTAAGTCAACTTAAAGTGTTAAGTCTACTTAATAAGGTCAAAAAGGGGCTATGAAAAGTTAAGTCGACTTTTGTTAAGTCGACTTAATAAGGGCGACACTAAGTCGACTTAAAGTCGACCTTATTAAGTTGACTTAATAAAGTCAACGTAACTTTTCTAGTGTAGACATAGCCAATATGTCTAGTTCTCCTGGGAAGTACAGCCACTTCCCCATCCCTTAGGCAGGTGCAGTTTGCATTCCCCTCCCTGGCCAACCAGCTCTATTAGCCAGTGCAAAAGAGGCCATGGAGAGATGTTGGCACTACCTCCTCCTCACCTCCTTTCAGAGAGGCTAGAGACCTTTACCTTTTAAAGGCAAGGGAATGGCCTTGAGAGTCAATGGGAGCATGGCTGCAATTGGTGCCAGTGTAGAGCTTGCAGTGAAGACAGGCCCTAGGACCAATAGTTCTTCTGTTTGTGAAGCTAGTCTAATGAACATCCACTAAGAAAATGGAGTCATGAATAAGAAGTAAGATCGCCTTTACAGAGAGGTGAATAGAGAGTAGTAAGAGAACTTAGGCAGCGCTGCCATAGAAACTTTCACTTATGACGAATCATCAAAAACAATGACCATTAGACACAAAACAGGCTTCAAATGTAGCTAGTGCATGAGCTTTCAGTAAGTTTTAACTATATGCAAATTCAAAGAGCCTGGCTGACTCCATTGTTAGGATAATTTGGTTTAAGAGAATGATCTTACCTTGGATGTTAAAATTCTTAAAGGGCACTTTTAAAAATTAATTTAAAATCACAAACTAATTCATAATTAACATATTTATTTTTCATATTTCAGGAAGTTCAATCTGTGCCAAAAGAGTAAGTGTCGTAATTCTGAGGATGATATACTGAATTCTACATATGTAACAAAGTGGTTGAACACTTGCTTTAAATGCAAAATTCTGCTCAGCCTTAACTATGGAACTACAACTGGCATTTCTGTAATTAAATCCTTCCCCCAGCAGTCCAGTCATTGCAAATCAGTAGTTGGATTCTTATGGTATGTCTAAACTGCAAAAAAAGATTGGCTGGGAGTCTCAACACCCAGATCAACTGATTTGGGCTTGCAATACAGGGCTGAAAATAGCAGTGTTGACATTTGGGCTTGAGCTGGAGTCTGGGTTCTGAAACCTACCATGGGGCATGGCCACAGATCGCAGGCCTAGTCCACGTCTGAACATCTACACTGATATTTTGAGTGCTGTTGCATGAACACTGTGAGCCCAAGTCAATCTATCCAAACCCTAAGACTAGCTGTCACAGATCATGTCAGCAGAAATGGAGCAGCTGACATAACACTGTTAATAAGAAAGACTTATGGCTCTAGCTGCAAAAACTCCAGGTTTGGGAAGAATAGGTGACAGTAAGTTTTTGTGCTTGTCAAGTTACAGTCTGAATCAATGCGTTGAGAAAGGCAAAAATATAAAAATAGCAGAAGTCAGCTCTTCTACACTTTGCACCAAACACTCAGCAGAATTTTTCATCCTTTCTTTCTTTAGTAGATTGCAGATATATGAACATCTGTAGCATGTATATATGTACTCATTTAGGTGTGAATCAAACATTACGCTGTAGACAAATTAAAAAGAATAAGGATTGTGCTGGGCTGAGTACTGTGCAGCTGTATGTTACACCTATGGCCCAACTCAGGAACCATTCTATTTAGGACAGATTTTCAGCATGTGTTTGTCTTTTCCTGAACGGTGTCTCATGCGTAAATAGATGCTAGTTCTGTTTTCCTTCATCTTTTTGTTAGGACTTGTCTATGCTACACAGTTAGGTCAACATAATGCAGCTTAGGTTGACCTAATGGGCAGTGTCTATAGTATGCCTTCTCCCCCACTGAAGTAAGTGCCCTAACACACCGACATCATAACTCTATCTTCACGAGAGGCGTAAGGCTTATCTTGGTGTAGTTAGGGTGAATGCAGTATTTACATAGATAATGCATCCCTTATATCAGCTATTGGCTTTTTGTCAAATTCACAACAGGAGTTCTCCCTTGGGAAGCTGGGTGGCTGGACCCTGCTCCAGGCTCAGTCTCCAGTGATAAGTAGAGATCCCTGCTGGTTGTCCTCTAGCAGATGACTAGGGTGAAGAGTTCCAAGAGTTTAATTACTAAGGACTGAATGTACAGTACAAGAATTAGGCAAAGCTGGGAAGCCCACGTGCTAAAGGAAGTTCTGTAATTATAGACAATTTTCCCTTCCATGCTGGGATCCAAAAATATTTATGTAAGAAACCAGAGATGAAACATTCATCATCATACAAATATATCATGTTTCCTGTCCTTTAACATCCTGAAATAAAGAATAAAACTGACGATTTAATGCTTCCCCACAACCCTAAATCTCTGTTTTTATTCTGCAGGGTTACACTTGATATAATTTTAATGCAGTGGTTTAAGCCTCAGTCCAACAAAGTGTAGAATCATAGAAAATTAGGGTTGGAAGGCATCGCAGGAGGTCATCTCGTCCATCCCGTGCTCAAAGCAGGACCAACCCCAACAAAATCATCCCAGAAAGGGCTTTGTCAAACCACACTCAAGCATTTGTGTTACTTTAAGCACATGAGTAATCCAATTAATTTCAGTCGGGCTGCTGACATTCGTAAAGATGTCCATATTCTGAAGGGTTTTGCTGGATGAGTAATTCAGTACATGTGATTGGATCTGTATGGGCAGCCAGCACAAGGCAACTACGACAGCCTACTGCTTTCTCATGACTAAAGGAGTTCTCCTATAATGCAAGCAAAGGCCTATGGTGGTGATGGTATCTGAAGATATGAGGTGTAAAGGACCCTGCTGCTTTGGAATTTCCTCAGAATTCTTCCTTCAAGATAGGAAAAAGAGGGAGAACCAAGAAATTCAGGCTCAAAATCCTGTGGATCTCAAGAGATCTGCTAGAAGCATAAGGCCATTATGTGAAGATCTTCTGTCACCACATTGCCCTTTCCTGTGGTTCTCTCCAGTTCCTTCTTAGCATGGCTGTGAGCAGCAGTCCATGAAAACCTCCTTAAAGAGAGATTAAACAACATAGAGTGGCTCCTCTCAAGACTCAATAGAGCCATAATAATATTAACTCTTGACTGGAGTCCCTATATCTGGGGAGAGAGATTACATTTCCACCTGTCATGACTCCCCTACCCCCTCAGCTTCCTCAGATGTGGATTCACCATCTTGAAGAAACCTCAGTCTAGGCAAGTTGAGTAGAGGGTGAAAAATGTTGCAGTGTGGATGGCTGATCCTCCTTCCCTATGTATGAAGATGTATTGTGTAAAGGGGAAAATCAGGGCTTTTATTGTAGTTTGGAGCAGCAAGTACTCAATGTATGGAATTGAATAATATGATACATTGGACCAGTTTGTACTGAATAAAGCTATGATTACAAAGTCAACAACACATACAGTTGGCTAACTGATAAAATAAACAATAATATGGGAAGTTAACCTGAAGATAAATGGCTATGAAGCTTTGGTTGATCACATATGAAACCGATGATAAAAGGGGTGTTTTGTGCCAAATTGACTCTCAAAATGTGTTTTAAATATAAATCGGTTTTAGGCACCAGTAGTGGATTGACATATATACACTTAGATCTTATGTGTGTTGTTATAGCAATTTTTTATTACTTGGCAATTTGTTTAAACTGTCTTTTTTGCTTCCTTTGTGTTTACAAATTATTTCCTAAATGCAAGCCATAAAGGTTGTATCTGAATAATTATTTGCTTTGCTGCTGGATGCTAAAAGACAGGAAAAATACATTGCTTGGAAGAAAGTTAGAAATTGCTTTTCTTTGGAACTTTTGGAAGTTAAAGATGTTTGTGTGTTTCATGCTTCCTTTGCAGACACTGGCATTTAGCATTTCAACTATTTTAGCCTTAGGATCAAAAAATATGAGCACGCTTAGTTGCCAAACATAAGTGCATCATTGGTTTTTGGAACAGCCTCATTTTACAGGATTTTTAAAAAAACAAAAAACCTGGTACCAGTTAAGAACATATTAGTACAACACTAATTATGAACTGGAATGTGTCAGAATTAAATGAGTTATGATTTGGCGAGGACCTGCATACTATAGTCAGATACTTAATAAAGTTTAGACATGCAGCTGTGAAGACTCCTGGATTCTTGCCACCTTTTATTAGCGTGGCGCCCGGCAACACCACTGTAGTTAAGGGTCTGTCAGCGTTTCCATTATAACCTCTCCCCTCCCCCCCCGCCTTTTCTTTAGGGCTTTGTAACTTGCCCATTTTAAATCTTACGTCAAGCTGAAACTTGACATTAAAATTGTCAGGAATACATTATTTTTAATAAAAAATGTTATTTAAGTTAGTTCTATCTTTGTTTTAGACCCAGAGAGATCTGGGATGGATTATTATAAACTTCTTTAGGTCATTCTTAACAAGAATGCAGAAGATGGAGTTTCACCCTAACTTCTGAATCTACTTTCTTGAATCAAACTTGTAACTTTATTTAAATTAGTAAAGAGGTTTGAATAAAACACAAACTGGTTTTCATTATTTGGAAATAGACCTTTTTTCTGAAAACTGGAAATGAACATTGCTGGGGGGTCTAGTGACTTCCAAAAAATTCACTATCAAGGCCTATGCTTGTGTAAATATGTGTAGCTAGGAATAATCCAATTTACACCAGTTGAGGGCCTAGTCCTCAGCTGACATTAAACATTTTTTTTCATTTACCTGTATCTTTGTGATCCCTCTTTCTATCTTCATCCAGAAGTGAAAGTGCCAAAATACTGCAAGAAAGACCATACTTGGGTTATTTCTTGCTTGATTGGAAGCAGACAATGCAGTATATGTAGCAGTGAAATAGTTAAACCTTTTGATTGCATTTCTAAGCAGTCTTTCTTTGTACAGAATTCAGCCATCATTTTTGTTCCATCAGATTTGTGCCAGCTGTCAGAGGGGACAGATGTATATATGTTGTGCTTTTGTAGGGAAACTTTGCTTTTGTTCTTTCTTGTTATATTTTTCTTTTAGGGTAAAGGAAAGGTCATTCAAACTGAAAGTATTTGTTCTTTGGGAATGGAAAAGCATAACAGGAAAGGACATAAATGTCATAAGAGCTCATTGTTTTTGTCACAGATTTCCATGCACTACAAAGTTTATCTAGCATTTGAACTTTTTAAGAAGACATTGCTTCCTCAATCAGAAGCAGAAAGAACTTCATTACACAGATGCTTCAGGGACATCAAAATATCTATGAAAATGTGTGTGCACAACTGCACTTGTCTAACTTTGAAATTCTGTTCTAAATTAATGCAAAGTAAAAGAAAAGAAATGAAAAACTCAGTTTCAAGATCTTTAGTAACCTATCATTTTTGAGCTCAGCAAACTAACTTGCTAAAATCCTGGGTGATTTGCCAATGAGCTAAAGAAAGTGCTCATCTGAACAGAACCAAAAGAGAGCACCATTGCATATCGGTAGCTCCTTCCATATGAGGATCTCAAAGGGCTTTACAAAGATTAATGAATGAAGGCTAATAATGAAGTCCTGATTCTACTGATGTCAGTAACAAAACTCCAGTTGACTTCAATGGAGCCATGATTTCACCATTAGTTTTCCTAAAGACCTGCCAGTCTACAGGAGGAACTGGGTATCACAAGCAATGGCAACCCATCAATATTTAAGTGAAGCTGAGGATATCAGTAGAACATGTACTCTGCATTAAAATTTCCAGCGCCAAACTTTCCTTCTTTCTTGTTTAGTTTTTTAAAGTGATATTAGGTGGGGATCCCTTCCTTTTTTTCTCCTTCGGCCTGCATTTCTAAATAGATCAGCTACTGGCACTTTCACTGTTAGTGCTAAGGACTTAGATTCTCAGGGTTGCTGAACACCACTTGCCCATTTTAAATCTTACATCAAGCTGAAACTTGACATTAAAATTGTCACTGGCTTCAACTGGAGTCCAGAATGCTTAGCACGTCTGAAAATCAGGCCCCAAGTGATAGTTTCAGATAAGCTGGCTGAACCAATTTCAAAAATTGAACAATGAAGGTGAATACGTATGCAGCTGCAGCTCACATGCTGGCCAGCTTTAGATCAATGCTCTGAAAGCGAGCATGTGCCAATCCAAAAAGCCATAGTTTTAGTTTGGCTGCTGTGTCATTCACAGTTAAAGGCAATATGAATCGTTAATTATGAGGCCAATTTCCTTGGTAGAACAAGGATCCCGAACTTTACTCTAATTTTCAAGCCCTTTAAGCTTGGCAAAAGCTTCTCTTTTGTCCTGATATGCTTGCTGCTGTGCTTGCTCTCAGGTCAGAGAATAATTGTTTTGATTAAACTATTTTTTTTTCTTAGAGGCAAATAAAAGCTTAGCCTGGTTTTAAATCTTAATAAAAATGTCTAATTTTTTTCCATACCCATAATTTAAAAATGGCACGAAGTTTTGAAAAACAGTGCATAGAAGAGATCTGAAAAAAACCTTACAACTGAATGCTCTTGAAACTTTAATTCTAACTGACGGATTCCATGTGAGCAGCTGTGATGGTGAAACATTTTGTTAATGTTTTGGCAGTTAACTATTTAGATTCTTCTCTCACTTACATCCCAGACAATCTGTTGTGTCTTTTGCTTTCTGCACAAGGACAAGAACGCGAAGAAACCACAGCTGGATCCCACAAGCTGTGTTCTGGCTCGTTTCTGACAGATTCCAAAATATAAAACAGGTGAGTACCCCTGGAGAACTCATAAACTATCCTATTCCTATGCCTAGAGAATCCTATTGTGTATCTCCCTAGTATTTCAAAATGGGTACTGCTACCGAGTCCCTGAACCAATGTGACTTCACACCCCTCCTCCTTGAACAGATGGCGTCTGTGAAGGTTAGTGATGTATCATGTCTGTTGGCACACTGAAGATAATGAGGAGACAGTGGCTCTAGCAAGACATGTCCCCTTGTGTTCCCTGGAGACAGAAGTCAAGGCCAACAACTCTCAACCATTTCCTTCCTCAGAATCCAGGCTCTGACCTTCCAAACCATTTAACAGCAGCAGTCGTCTCTCAACAAGTTTCCCTCAGAGTCAACTTGTGCTTCTCTTGTTGTGTATTGGTCAGCCTATTATAGTCACATGATCACCATTGGCAGAATCTTCACACATCCCCTACAAAAGAGCAGGTTAGAACCTACATGGGCCCGTGCGCATGCACACATGCATCCCCATCTGCAGGGGTCAGGCAAAAACAGAATCCCCCTCCTCTTTTACAAGGAGAGAGCTAGTTTGACATCTTTTCTGTCCCCTCTCTTTAACCCACATCACGGTTTTTAGGAAAAAAAGAGCATTAAGGCAAAATAACTTCCCAAATGCACGAAATGTGTGACAATCAGATCTACTGATATAATTGAAATAAAATTGTATGCGGTCACTTAAAATTTTGCATAACAATGCAAATTTAATGAAGCTGGGGTACATATTGCTTTTTGGCTGGAGGAGGAAGTGAAAGCCTATCAGGGCATTGGAGTGTGTTATAATTAGTCTTGTGGACAATATAAAGGTGGAAAGAAACGCACAATTCATCCTCTTTTTCTACTCATTTTCTTCTTATTCCTATTAAATTCTTAGTCCTTTAATTTCTAGAGGGGTAGCCGTGTTAGTTTAATTCAGCAAAACAAACAAGGTGTCCTGTGGCACTTTTAAGGAATTTAAAAGTGCCACAGGACTTCTGATTAGTCTTTTAAGCTTTTGGGTGGGTGGGGTATGTCTTGTGGTACCTTACCTGCCACTCAGTATAGATTTTCTTTTCTATTTTTTAGAATTCCATTTTAATAATCCCTAATTAATATGGTTATAGCTTTATGAAATGGATATGAAGAAAATTGCCAGCCATAATTGTTACCTGCGTGGAAGCATAAGTGGTCAAGTTCTTCATCATCTGTTTCTCATATATTTGTTTTGAACTGAGTGTTTTATTTTTAAGAACATTTTGTATAGCCCAGCACTATTTTATTTTCACTTTGAAGTCACTCGTGTGTTAGAATATAAGTATGAACGTTTTTGGCTCTTTTTTTATAGAAATTTTTGGAAGCTGATGTTACCATCCAAGCTACCCTCTCCTAAATGCATCACCATGCTATGCTTCCCAAAATAAATTCCTGCACTTAAGTTGTGGCTAATTTAAATGCAAGAAATACAGAATACCAGTATGGAAGAAATTAAAGCCTAATCAGACAATGTCAGGACTGTTCTGAAGACAGATGGGTTCTAGAAGACCTATTACTCACTACAAATAAGAACAACAAGTGACTTAGATCCTATACACTCATTGAAATCATCCCAGCCTTCTTCAGACTCATTTATATGTGATAAACACACTCCATACTCTTTAATATCTACCGTTTACTTACATATGCAGTACCTCTCACTTTCTCGTACACTTGTGTGCACTAATGGTTCCATATATACATCTTCTTACACCAAAAGCAAATGCTGTGTGTGTGTGTGCAACCACTGATTTTTGGCAACTGTGCTGGGAATCTGTAATAGATATTTGCAGAAATGACTAGCAATTTTTGGTTCCATGGTGTTTGGGCGCCCACCTTGAAACACTTTGGGAGGAGGGCTGATTTTCAGGATGGATGTTCAGTACTTTCTGAGAAACAGTCCCTTGTAAAGGGTGTCAAGATGGTATGAAAAAAATGTGATTGTGCTAAATATGCATCCTAGTTGTATAACAATCAGGTTAGAGTTAAGAACTCAAGGGGAATCTAAGCATTTAAGAGATTCAGAAGCACAAGTTCAATTGACCTTCAGTGAGACTTATGCTCCTGAATACCATAGGCACTTGTGAAATTCTAACTTCTGTAATTTCCATTTATGTACCTACTTATCTGTAGATACCATTCAACTACATGAGCACATATGTCTTTACTATATCTGGCCCCGAACCTAACTATAGACTTGGGATAAAATACTGGTCCCTTCTGAAGTTGGTGGTGAGCTTTGCTATTGACTTCAGTAGGGTCAAGATTTGACCTTAGATTGCGTAACTCTGAGGAACACCGCTAGCTCTAATAAAGATGACCTTTGTGATTTAAAGATGCCATTTTAAGAAATAACATCAAGTTCCATATTTAAGGATTTATAGGTTTGGATTTTTGAAGAAGTCAAGTGAGTTATGTACACAAATCCTGTTGAACCTGGCATATTACTGCTGTAGGCTCCTTTGGAAATCTCAGTTTTCATTACAGAATCAGTCTTGTATTAAATAAGAGATCTCTCTCTGTGTCTATTTATCTAAGTTTTTATACTGCACTCATCACCATGGCAACTTCAAGATATAGGCCAATCATTAGGTTGGTAAGTTTGTGTTTTACTATATTTCAGACACTAGCAACTGAGACTCTGTTTAATTGAAGCTTAAACTTTGTTAGTTTCTTATTCATGACAATACATTTTTCTCTCCCGTCCTTCTGAGTTACTCTAACGACATTGTCCCTACTGGCTTTCTCTGTTCCTCTGGCTCTCTGTGGTGCACTATGACCTGTCATGGATAGCACATGCACCACACGTTTGAATGGAATTTATTACTCTTTAGAGCTTTAATTTTTTGCAGCAAACTGTTTTTCCAGATTCTAATTTTGAAAAAAAGTTAGAAATATTCCTTTGACTAAAATACCAGCTATGTTTTGCAGCAAATTATTTTCATTCTTTGCCCCAGCATCACAAAAGAACTTTTCTGGAGACCCATCTGATATGACACCTAGGGTAACCTGCTCCCCAAACATGGTACACTACTAACCAAACTGCGACTCTGGCCAACTGCCCAGTGTGCAATTTTAGTTAGGATTGCTCTAATGATCAGTCACATTTTTCGTGACTGTTCTCACAGATAGCAGGAGCTAATTTTATGCATCCAGATTGCATATGTATACCATGGGTATAGATACTATTGTAGAAAGACAACAGAGTCCTGTGGCACTTTTAAAGACTAA
>ML685776.1:9019065-9051265 GCA_007922175.1 Pelusios castaneus
TTAGTCTTTAAAAGTGCCACAGGACTCTGTTGTCTTTCTACAATAGTTTCTACAATAGACTAACATGGCTACCCCTTCGGAATTTGACTACATGGGTATAGATGACATAGAATCATAGGGCTGGAAGGGACCTCATGAGGTCATGCAGTCCACCCCCTGCTAAAAGCAGGACCACTCCCACTAAGTCATCCCAGCCAGGGTATTGTCTAAAGAGTCTAAATAGAATAGCACTTAATGTGTAGAACTGGTTCACTGGAACAGAAAAAGAACCATTTTTGTGGTGAAATGCAGCAATTGTCAGCCATGCAATTAGGATATTTAATAACCACTAATGTAGTAATTGTTTAATTTTATCCCCCTAAAAGTTCTCTTCAGCATCACAGTGCCTCCTTACGCTATGCCGGGGCATTGGTTCAATATTAGTGAAACAGACGGGAGAGTGCAGCCATCTTACTGACCTAAAGCACTTCCTGCAACACCTTGCTCCCACATAATCCTAACTAGGTCTAATGTTGCTTAACTAGGGAGATACGATGAAATCAAAACCATCTAGAGGCAAACTAGAAAGATGACTCCAGCTGGCATCATGATATCAAGGTTCCATTCACTGCTTTAGGGCCTTTTTTTAGGATATTGTCTGAGAAGGTTCCGAGAGGCAATGCTTTTTTTGTGATGGTACGCAGGGGTACGGAATACCGGCATCTTTTTTGCCATTTGCACTCCCAGCTGGGGTCCGGGGTCAGCAGGGGAGCAGAGCATGTTGCTGGAAGAAAAAGGGTGGCACAGGAAGAAGAGGGGTGGGAGAGACATTTTTCAAATTTATTATTAAGTTACAAGTACCAGCAGCACCCCCTTTTTTTAAAAAAACAAAAAAAGCACTGCCCAGAGGCAGAAAACTTTGACACCTTGAGCTTTCATCTGCAATAACTATGATATCAAATAAAGTAAAACAAGTTGCAAATATTAGTGGCTGTTGGTCAGATGTTCTTGTATTCTTCTGTTTCAATGCTTTATGGGAGGAAAGTGATCTTAATCACGCTGCAGAAAAAGTTTCAGAACCTGAGTAATTCTAAACTTTGTCTCTTCATTGTTTGACAGAGCTTTAATAAGAAATGACTGGTGTTCTCCTCTGCACACACCGAAACCTTTGTGGGGGGAAAAGACTCATTAGAATCTTATTGATATTTGCACTAAGGTCCCTTCTGATTGCCAGAGTGATTGCAAAGAGGATTCAGTATAAATGAAAATTAATCCCACTAAAGTCTTATAAGTGCAAAGAAGCTGCTCTCTCTTTCTGTCATGAGGTGTGTAGGGTAAGAGCAGAACAAATTAGGTAGGAAATGCCAAAGAGTCACAACCAGTTCTCCCATTTACAGAAAATTGGACTCAATGAAATGGGCCCGCCTGATTCTCATTTATTCTTGATGTTCATTTATACCACTCTGGTAGTGTAAATGGGTATGTCTACACTAGAAAAAGTTAAGTCGACTTTGTTATGTCGACTCAGTAAGGCTGACTTTAAGTCAACTTAAAATCGACCTTATTAAGTCAACTTAACAAAGTGGCAACACTTTAAGTCGACTTAGTCCACTTTGTTAAGTTGACTTAACTAGCCTTAAGTCGACTTAATAAAGTCAACTTAAGGGTTACTCCCTGTCCACACCGTCCTTAAGTCGACCTAATGGGCAGTTGTTATTAAGTTGACTTAAGCTTTCATTAAGTTGACTGAAGGAATTTCTTAAGTTGACTTAATGAAAGTCCAGTGTGGATATGGAGTCATTTAGGTCGACTTAAGGGTCCTTGAGTCGACCTAAATTGCTAGTGTAGACATACCCAATGAGTCTTAAAGTGGATTACATATTATTTACTCCCACTTGAGGTTCCCTTTGCACTGCCAGAGTGATGTAAAAGCAGTCTAAATGTAAACGAATAGTAAGTCCTACAATGTCTGTGTTTCTTAAACTGGAGTTCAAGGTACTCTTTCTCTCTAAAAAGTTACTCATCATGTTCTAAGATCAGACCTGTTTGTATAGACTACAATTTAGGCCTCCAGAAAGAGAGATGACAATATCCCCCTTTTGGATGGCTCCCATATTAGGAGTTTTAATATGACTACAATGACTACATACTTAAGATATGCTGCAGAGTTATAGGGGTTTTTGCTGTAGATTTTTTAAACAACGCTGTTACAGAGATAGAAGAGAGAGAGAAATGGAGCTCTAATTTTTGCTCCATTTCCCTGATACAGAGGTGTAGGTAATTATATTTAGCTATAGAGGGATATTCATCTCATTCATATTATTCTCTAAACCTCTGTTTAAATTTATTCTAATCTATACTATGCATAGACACATGAGATTCCACCTAAATACACCCAGAAAAACCCACCAGTTCCTGTAGTCTCAAGAAAAGTCCCATCCAGAAGAATACAAAAATATATTTTAGTTGTGATACTTATTAATTTCTCCCCTTCCCTACTATCTGGTGCCTTCTAAAAAAGAGTCAGCTATAGTAAGCCTTTGGAAGATATGACTTACTCATAGGTAACTTCTCACTCCAAAAACTCACTTTTACATCTCAATTAAATAATAAGATGTAATAAGCTTTTGGTAATCTTTTTTTAGATAATGACTCTGAGTTGGGGCTTGTTTTCTTTCTTGACACTGTACAACAACATCCAAAGTCAGCGACATTCTGAATTTGGCATCTATCCATATTGGGAGACCACAAACTCAAGCTTCAAGTGAAGAAAATATTTTCCACTACAGTGAACAAAACCAAATGCCTTTTCTTGGTAGTTATACAGTCCTTGAGTAGAGATCCTCCAGCCTTTATGACTGCAACATGTATCCATTGGCCAAATGCGGGAGGGAGTCATTGTCCTATAAAAACTCAGTCTGCTCAAGCAATAAAATACTCACAGCACTCTGTCACAGTATCCATGGGAAAATACTTTGCTGCTACTGTCAAATCAATTATTGATGGGTATAGCCTTCATATCTTTTCAGAAACACAGCTTTTGTAGAGCAGTAAAAAATATTCTTGAAATACTATTTACTTCTGGACAGTTAGGGGGAAAATAGTCCAAAGAGAATATGGATATGTATGCAGTCTTTTATTGACTTTATCAAAGTTCCAGACACCATCAGGCAGCAAGAACTCTGGAAACTCCTTTCAGGATGCACCCGCCAATGTTTGTGCAAATCATCTGCATGAAAGAATGCTGGGTATAGTCTTTGTGGACAGATTCTTAGGGTTCCAGCTGTAATGTCAAAAGAAGCCAGCCAGGATATGTTTTGGTGCCACATCTCTTCAGACTCATCTTTGCAGTGATAAGTATAGCCCAAAAATATCATGCCAAGAAACTGTATTTATTTTTTTTTAAATTGGTCAATTCTTCATCCTGAGTAGATTAAAAACCACGAAAAGTAGCTGAGTAGGTTAAGTATGACCTGCTATGTGCAGATGATTGTACACTTACCAAACACACTCGAGACAACCTCTGGCTCATCTAGTTTATCAGCAAGTTTGCTAAAAGGATTGAAAGCTATAAATTTGCTACCAATCTCTATGTAATGGCCATGTATCAACCAGCAATGGTGAAAGCAAATATGATACCTAGCTCCACCATGCACCTAGGTGTAATTCCAGTGCAGTAATGGACTTCATTTCCAAAACCTTGGAGAAAGGATTTTTGTTATGCATTGCCTTCACTGACCAAAAAATCATTGTTACCTGACTTCAGTGGGAGTTTGATTGAGCAAGGAGTGCCTAAAAATGGAACTAGAAAATTAGGATACAGCCCATAGTGGTTTGCACCTTATCTGAGGCCAGAACCCCCTCCAACTCCATGTCACATTAAGCTTGATACAGCGGAGAGGATTTGTCCCATAGAGATGGGCACAGGCAGAGGCAGAATGATTTCGGTATCTGTAATGCCAGTTGAGTTCAGTGTGAGTTATGAGTGCTCAGCAGGCACTCAGCTTTCAGGCTTTGGGTTGTATGTTTAATTATAAAAGCAGTGGAAAAATTTTGTATGGAGAAACAGCAGGTCACTCATACTAGAATAACTCAAAGCTAAAAATCATAGAATCATAGAATAATAGGGTTGGAAGGGATCTCACGAGGTCATCTAGTCCAACCCCCTGCTAAAAAGCAGGACCACTCCCCCTAAATTATCCCAGCCAGCGTTTTGTCTAACCGAGCCTTAAAAATCTCCAAAGATGAAGATTCTACCACCTCCCTAGATAGCCCATTCCAATGCTTCACCAAAATGCCTTAGTATAACTGACAGCTGAGACACAATAGGGCTACATCAGGCAGCCTCATACCAAAGGGTTTCCTTATTGAAATGCATTCTGACACCAAAGGGGGGAAAGACAAAAAAGGATTAGCTTCCCCCCCAAAATGGTGCAAACATCCAAATAAATGCAGTGTAAATAATAACCAGGGGAACCTGGGAACTGTGCCAAAATTATGTTAGGAAAACTAGTTAGTAAGAACAGAGTTAATCCTGGGGACACTCCTCAATATTCAGGGTTATTTGGATCCCTGAAGCACTGAAATGCTCATTGTTTCTGCTGAGATTGGCCTTATGCAATGATTACCTTGACTCACCATAATTCACTATATGCATATACTTGTTATATGCTTTTATTACTTTCCTCTGCAGATGTTGCTGTTTCCAATTAGAGATGTAACTCCTACCCTTGACTGTTAATAATTATTTTGCCTTGAGACATATCTTATTTGCTAACTGAAAAAGGCAGGTTAATGGTGGCTGCACTATGGTATATTATTAGAAGTGAGTTTGTGAAGCAAACTCCCAGTGACTCTAATCTCTGGAATGCTGACTCCTTCTGAGGTCAGTAATTGGGTATTTTGGAATTTGCCATAGCAGCAGGCCTAAGCCTGTCTTCAGCCCCCTTTGAAATTCAGCCCCCAAGGTCAGCAAAATAATTGGTTCATTTGAACAGAAAATCAGAGAAGGAAGGTTACACTTTTCTTCCAGTGCCTTACTTTCAATACACCAAATATTTTGAAATATATCATTGCATTTAAAATATTACAACAGACCTAACCTCCTTCTAATTTCATTTCCATAACAGTTCTTGACAATTTATTCCCAAAAGCCATCAATAATCATGCTACAGTTATAAAATAATTTCTAAACAGCCAATAGAAATAGTCATATCACTCTTTCAGACTAATTTAATTGTCCTTTCTACTTTTCCACTACATAGAAACCTTCATTATAGCCACATATGTCCTGCTGCAATAACAATATTTTCCAGTTTTAAAAATGTCACATCGTAAAGTCAAAAGGCCTTGCACTGGCTTTCAAAGCCTTCCTTGGCTGTATCTCAAGGCCTATACTTGGCTCTGCCTCAAAGTCTGGCTCTAGCTCTCAAAAAGGCCTACATTTTGTTCTGTCTCAAGGTTTTGCTTTGCTCTTAAAACTGCCCTGTGCAGAATGTTGATCATGAGTAATAATCATACCTAATTTTATCTCTCAACAGTATTAGAAATTGGAAATTTTCTTTCCAAATGCTACAGGTAGTCATCTAGTTAATAGCCAGTACAGTCGGGTTAATGTATCATACAGAAATGTACTTGTAAACTGAGGATGCCTCTGTGCATTGTCACTCTCAAAATATTCCACCTACCAATGGACACTAAAAAATAGTTGGGATAGTTATATTTTTAACTCCTGGAAATGCCCTCACACAAACAGGAGTAGAATTCTGTTCATACAGTATATCATTGTGATGGGGGACTTCAACTACTCAGATATCTATTGGGAAAATAACACTGCAAGGCACAGATTACCCAAGTTACTGGAATGTATTGGAGACAATTTTTATTTCAAAAGGTGGAGAAAGCTACTGGGGAGAAGCTGTTCTTGACTTAATTTTGACAAACACAGAGGAACTGGTTGAGAATTTGAAAGTGGAAGGTAACTTAGGTGAAAGTGATCATGAAATGGTAGAATTCATGATTCTAAGGAATGGTAGAAGAGAGAACACCAAAATAAAGATGATGGATTTCAAAAAGGCAGACATTAGCATACTCAGGGAGTTGGTAGGAGGGATCCCACAGGAAGCATGTCTAAGAGAAAAAACAACTGAAGACAGCTGGCAGTTTTTTAAAGAGACAATATTAAGGGCACAAGAGCAAACTATTCCAATGTGTAGGAAGGATAGGAAGTATGGCAAGATACCACCCTGTCTTAACCAGGAGATTTTCAATAATCTAAAAATAAAGGAAGAGTCCTACAAAAAGTGGAAACTAGGTCAAATCACAAAGGATGACTATAAATAAATAACACAATTGTGTAGGGGAAAAATCAGAAAGACCCAGGCACAAACTGAGATCAAACTAGCTGAAGGCATAAAGGGTAACAACAAAAACATTTTAAAATACATTAGAAAAAAGAGGAAGACCAAGGACAGTGTAGGACCATTACTCAAAAAAGAAGAACAAACAATAACAGAAGATGTGGAAATGGCAGATGAACTAAATGATTCCTTTGTTTTGATCTTTACCAAGAAGGTTGGTGGTGATGAGATGCCGGATGTAGGGGAAGGCAGTAAAAATGAGATAGGATCAGAAGCTAAAATAGGGAAAGACCAAGTTAAAAATTACTTAGACAAGTTGGATGTCTTCAAGTCGCATGGGCCTGATGATATGCACTCAAGAAGCTGACTCAGGAGATATCAGAGCCATTGGCTATTGTCTTTGAAAAATCATGGAAGACTGGAGAGGTCCCAGAAAATACTGGAAAAGAGCAAATATAGTGCCTTCTATAAAAAAAGGGAAATAAGGACAACCCAGGGAATTATAGACCAGTCAGTTTAACCTCTGTACCAGGAAAAAATAATGGAGTAAATAATTAAGGAATCATTTAGCAAATATCTAGAAGAGAATAAAGTGTTAATTGATAGTCAGCATGAATTTGTCAAGAACAAATCGTGTCAAACCAACCTGCTAGCTTTCTATGACGGGGTAACAAGCCTTGTGGATGGAGGGGAAGTGGTAGATGTGGTATATCTAGACTTCAGTATGGCTTTTGATACGGTCTCACATCACCTTCTCATTAACAACTAAGGAAGTACAACCTGGATGGAGCTACTATAAGATGTGTGCAAAAACTAATTGGATAACTGCTCCCAGAGAGTAGTTATCAACAGTTCACAGTCATGCCAGAAGGGCATAATGAGTGAGGTACTACAGGGCTCAGTTCTGTTCAATACTTTCATCAATGATTTAGATGATGGTATAAAGAGCACACTTATAAAGTTTGCCGGTGATTCCAAGCTGGGAGGGGTTGCAAGTGCTTGGGAAGATAGGATCACAATTCAAAATGATTTGGACAAACTGGTAAAATGGTCTGAGGTTAATAGGGTGAAATTCAATAAAGACAAGTGCAAAGTGCTCCGCTTAGGAAAGAACAATCGTACAAAATGGGCAATGACTGCTTAGGAAGGAGTACTGAGGAAAGTGATCTGGGTGTCATAGTGGATCACAAGCTAAGTATGAGTCAAGAGTGTAATGCTTTTGCAAATAAAGTAAACACCATTCTGGGATGTATTAACAGGAGAATTGTAAGTAAGACACGAGAAGTAATTCTTACGCTCTACTCTGCCCTGATTAGGCCTCAGCTGGATTATTGTGTCCAGTTCTGGGCACCTCATTTCAGGAAAGATGTGGACAAATTGGAGAAAGTCCAGAGAAGAGCAAAAATGAATAATTAAAGTTCTGGAGCACTTGACTTATGAGGGAAGATTGAAAGAGCTGGTTTTGTTTGGTCTGGAAAAGAGGAGACTGAGAGGGGGCATGATAGCAGTTTTCAAGTACCTAAAAGGTTGTCATGAAGAGGAGGGAGAAAAATTGTTCTTCTTAACTGCCGATGATAGGACAAGAAGCAATGGGCTTAATTACGGCAAGGGAGGTTTAGCTTGGACATTAGGAAAAATTCCTGTCAGGGTGATTAACCACTGGAATAAGTTGCCTAGGCAAGTTGTGGAATCTCCATCATTAGAAGATTTTAAGAAAAGGTTAGACAGACACCTGTCAGGGATGGTTTAAGAAGGTACTTGGTCCTGCCATGAGTACAGGGGACTGGACTCGATGACCTCTCATGGTCCCTTCCAGTTTCCATCATTCTATGATTCTACCATATCTGCCAATAATTAAGACACTGAAGATGGCTCAGCTTGCACTAAGCACCTGCAACCTAGGAACCCTCCTTCTACCCATATTGAGGAATGATGGAAATGGGTACAAGTAGGAGGACTAACATAGGACAGAATCTTAGAAGTGAAAAACAAGAAGTAAGTCAGACACTGTTTAAACAAAAGCAAAAAACCCTTGATTTTCCCATTGTTAATTTTTATGGCAGTGTGTGGTTTAAAGTTTAGCAAAATATAATAGGGGAAGAAATCAGTTTTGACAAAAGGGTCTTACATATATATAGGTTGCAGATGGACACGTTATGACTGGAACAGCAGAGGTATTCCATATATGACTTCCTTTGACAGTGTTATAAGTAAATGGACCCACAGACTTTAAGGTCAGAAGGGCCCATTATGATCACTGTGGTGTCCTAGGTTTCCTTAGGTCATTGGGTTTGCCTTACTGATAGATTGGTGGGTTGTTTTAGTGTTAGGAAAACCTGTTTGTCTGGTTTTTGCCCTGCTGCTCAAATAAAGGTTCAACATGGAGCTGAGAGTTTGCTGCCTCCTTATTATCAGATCTACCCACATATCTAATAATCATCTAGTCTACCTATGACTGAGTTACTGAATCCTCAAATAATTGTTTAAGGACTTCAAGGTGCAGAGAATCCACCAACAAGTGACCTAACCCCTATGCTGCAGAGAAAGGCAAAAAAAAAATCCCAGGGACTCTGTCAATCAGCCCTGGGAGAAAATTCTTTCCTGACCTCAGGTATGGTGATCAGATAACCCCTGAACATGTGGGCAAAACTCACCAGACAGTCACCTGGAAAGAATTCTCTGTAGTAACTCAGAACCCACCCCATCTAATGTCCCATCACAGGCCTTTGTCCATGCTTTCTGTTAGTAATCAAAAATCAATTAATTGCCAAACTAGGCTGTCCCATCATACCATCCCCTCCAAAAACTTACCAAGCTTAGTTCTGAAGCCAGCCAGTTTCTTGTCCCCACTGCCCTTCTTGGAAGGCTGTTGGATCAGATTCTGACCAACAGCCAAGCTCTGCTTGGTATGGTAGAGGGACATCAGGAATCACCTATGAAGCTCTGATCTTGTGGATCTGTCTGCTTCAGTGTTGGTGAGATTTAGAACAGCTACATTGCTGCTGTAACTTATGACATTGGTGAGTGGTTCTTAATGGAGGTTAATATTAATAATAGTAATAATTATTATTTATACTTGTAAGGGCAAATCCTGATGTCCTTACTTGGCTTTTACTCAGCCCTCACTCAGGTAAACTCTTATATAAGTCATTTCTTGTACTGGTCTGTCTTGTCATATAATGACATCTTTTTCACTTATTTTGTAACTGGGCTCTCATTAATAGTGTCGTCTGCATATACTACAAATATTTCTGTGCTGAATAGAATTGAAAACTGTTTTGGAGATGCAAAAGCCATGTGCAGACAATGGATTTTTCCCCATCTTTTTCTCATTTGCCATTGTTTTGGTTTGTTTTTCCTGAGTTATTTATTACTTTAAACTTTCATTTTCCACAATTTTCTAAGAAGTTCCAAAAATTTTTGTTATTGCCAGATTTTCTAGTCAACAGCAGAGCCAGAATCAGGATCTAAACTTCACTAGGATCTTCATCTCTCACATCTCTTCTGCCTTTGCTGATGTAAACTACTTTGAATTGTTAAGTTCCTCATATGGTTACCGAACATACGGCTGCAATTATGGAGCTACTGTAAATCTCTGAGGCAAATAATCATTTTGGGAAGGAAATTAAAAACTACTATATTCTCAGACATGATTAAATTCTTTCAAGTATTACTACTACTAAAGAAAGGTGTTACAATGCATCTGTAATATAGCTTGTTTTCTTTGACTGAATTACTAGGCTTCAAAGAAGAAATGCACAAACAGAATATACAGAGCCAGGAATTCTAGTGACAAAGGAAGGAGCCAGATTGTAGATCTCTGAAGGAAGCAAGCAACTTCACAGCAGATGGGTTTTTCTCAGGAATGTTTATCAAATCCTCACTGGTGAAATGGCCAAATTGTCAATGCCACAGATATGTTTTAGCATTCAGCTTTCTGACAGCATAACACAGTATTAGCCATAGATGACCTGTGCCTACCGATTTGGGGTGGGGGAGGGGGAGCCAGAGTGAGGACAGTTGGCTTCAGCATTGGTATTGAGCATGCTCAATCCATGTGAGCAGGTTCACTACAAGCAAAGCAGCAAACCTGGGGGGCACATGACCAGGGGGTCACAGCAAACCTGGGGAGACAGGTCCCCCATGCATTGCTTCAGGTATTAGCTACAGTGCAGAACCAAGAGCTATGAAACTATTGTGTGCACCCTTCTTACTTTTTCAATTATCTGTATTAAGGTAGCTCCTATAGGCACCAACTGAGATTGGGTCTGAGGTGCATTTGGCACTGCACAGGATACTTTGGAATAGGGGGCATTAAGGCACCGGCCAGCCAGCCCTGAGGACTGCTCAACATTGTGCAGGCTGCCAATAGTACTTAGGGGCTAGTCTGCCAGCCAGGGATTGCCAGGACAGAAAGCCATCCTGAGAAATGCCTCCTTTCTTGCAATCTTATCTCTGCTAGAATACGAAGAGAGGTTGGCATCAGAATATGAAGGCTGCTCCTGCTAAGGATTATCCTACAGAGGGAAAATCCCCAGGGGGTCAAATCATCTGGCTTTCTGGGGCTTATGTTCCACTGGAGATGTGCAAAGGGGACAAAAGTGGGGCCAGGACCTGGTTCACTCGGGAAACGTGCACTATCACTGCCCATGCTGTAGCTATTTCACAGACGATTCCATTTTTCAAATGGGTCACAGCCCTGTCACCCACAAGGACTGAATTCACATAAAAGGCTTAAAAAAAATAGGAACTTATCCAGATCTGATGGATTATATTTGTTATTATCACTCCTGGTTCCTGTGGTGTTAATGATTCCATAGACACATTGGCAACCTTTTCCTTGACTCCCTTCTTCAAATAAATCTTCTGTTCTTAACACCTCTTTCTATATTGCTGTGACTAAGATTTCTGTAGGGAAGTTTGAGATTTTCTTTTATTTCATTGGCAGTGTTTCACCTTTTCCCTCACCCACCCCACTACTTGGACAGATTTCATTTCCCAGATAGATGTCTCTCATTTTTGTAAACCACATCTGCAAAGATGTAGCCAGCACATTACTCAGATTTTTCTTTTTCTTTCTTTCTTTCTTTCTTTCTTTCTTTCTTTCTTTCTTTCTTTCTTTCTTTCTTTCTTTCTTTTCATTGTTTGCAGCTCTTGGTACCTTCTGAGTCGAGGTTTATATTGTAGTTTCAAACCTGGTGCACCTGCAGATATGACCCTGGACTCTAAAATATCTACAACTGCATTCAAAAATGTAGTGAATGAGCTTTTAAATACCCATCTGTACATGTAATTAATATATTTGTATGTGCTCAAGAACCGGTGCCTGGGCATTTTCAAGGGTGCATTCCTTATATCTAAACTTTGATACTTTCTGGAACCACATAAATCAGCTGCTGATACTCTGCGGAGTCCTGCTGCTGCTGCTGCTTAAGCAAATGGCACTAACTGAAAGGGTGTACATACTTCCCGAAAAATGGCCACAGATTTAGATACAAAATGCCTGCATTTCCATGGCATACAGCACATCCTTGCAACTGCCACTATGAAAGATATGCTGGGGGGTCAAATTGGTAAGGGGGTAATAGTTCAACTTCTAATTTTGTACCTGTGGATTTTGTGCACCCACAAAAACAGGATTTATGCACACACATTATATAGATAGCAGATTCTTGCAGGTGGATCTAGCTATTGGCGGAGCGAGGGTGGGTTTGTACCACCTCACACGGTGGTATCCAAGCACTAATATCTGCACCTATTTTCCTTTTTTTTTCTTTTTGTATACTCAAATTCTGGCTTTGAGGGTGCAAATGATTGTTTCTGTCAAATTGTCAGCATAAACTAGGAACCTAATTTGATCAATTCTGGAGAGGAAGCATGGCCTAGTGGATGGGGCACAGGCCTTTAATCCAAAAGAGCTGTATTAGAGTCCTCCTGCCTCTGTTGCTGACCTGTCACTCTAAACAACTTGCTTCATGTGGGTTTCAGATCCCACTTATTTTCTGTCCATTTATATTGCAAACTCTTCTGGGCAGACAGTGTCTGCCCAGAATTTGTTTGTACCATGTGTACCACAGTGGAGCCCCAATCTCTGACAGCACCTTAAGGTGCTGCTATCACAGACACAAGGTGCTGTCCATGAGCAGTTGTGCCCGCACAAAGTAATTGACACCAGTTTAGCTAGAGCCACGAGGAAATGTGCTACACCTCCTGCTCCTAATGTTCACTTGGAGGCCCTGGCAAGGCAGAGCCTTTGAGTCACACTGCTTCCTGGGACTGCTATGCAGGAAGTCACATTAAATTACCATAATAGTCTCTTCAGGCTTTAAAATCTACTGACCTTGGAAACCATGTTTGTGAATGTTCACCCCCACCCTTTATGTTGATCTGTACATGCTACTGCTCAAAAGTAAATTGAGAAGCTGGGATACTATGGTAAGATGTGTAGGCCCTTCTCTTGCAGGACACTAAAGCATGTGTCTGACTTACTTGAAAGCATAACTTTACGCATGTGAGTAGGGCCATTGCAGTCACGTAAAGTTACACACACATTTAAGAGTGTGCAGGACTCAGGCTGAATTTTGTGAAGAATGATTTTATTACTTCATGGTTCACTTTTAGTGTTCAACTTATTTCTGAGCTGCTAAAATAACGACAGGACTAGAGAGGAAATGAATGTGTTTATCATTGAGAGGGAAACCAATTCCATATGTTCCACACATACACCTCATTCTGTGTCTGGCCTTCAGACAGGCAGCATCACATTGTGATGTCAAGGAAACAAGGAAAGAGAAACGGCAATCTGCTTTTGCTTAAGCCTACTTTAAAGAGAAAATACATTTAGACGACCTATTCAGAAGCTATTTAAATTCATTCCAAGTGGCCAACTGCCAAACTCAAGTTGGGAAAAAGCATGCCAATTTCTTTCTTTCTTTCTTTCTTTCTTTCTTTCTTTCTTTCTTTCTTTCTTTGAATCTCTGGTCAGGGTACATGGATAGCACCTTGCAGTTCTTTCAGGTTTGTCTTTTGGAAATGGTATTGAAAACAGCTGCTTGTCACTGTGTGAGAAAGATAGCCATGCTTGTCCAGGAAAGGGGAAAGACAACAGGGTAAATCACCATGAAACTGCAACCAAACAAAAAAGAGTACATTTACAATATATTAACAAGTACACATTGGAAATAAAAGCATGCAGTCAAATGCTTCCATAATTTCATTACAAACATAGTGACTGGAAACAGGAATTACCTTGTATATTTGAATATTTTTAAAAATATTTTTAGAATGACTCTACTATATCAAATAGATTTGTAGAATTATTCCCTGTCTTACAGCCTGCCTTTGTTCCATGGTCTCAGGTGAGCCAAAATGTCAGCAAAATATGTCTATCTATCTAGTTAATTGGGTTAAATTAGGTGGGAAATATTATTTTTAAAGAGGTTTAATTATAGACAGATAAAAATTGTCCACCTATTCAGACTTAACAAGAACCTAGCTGTTGTTTTGGGAAGCTGCAATCCACTTTGATCCTAGTTAAACATAACTTTATTAATCCTGTTTGTGGTAGACGATACAAACACTTTGCAATGTTCTGAGCAAGCATTTTCCAGCCCACCATTATACAGAATTAGGCTCTAACATCTTGAAACAGGTTGATTAATACAGCATTAATACAGGGGAAGATATTTCCCTCTGTTGTAAGACTGAAAGGATGTCATATTCTCCCTCCATCCTTCAAGTTAAGATCAGTCCTGCCATCAGTCCACACAGTAGCACTAATAGGACACTGCTAGGTGTGATTATTCTGCATCAGCATTAAAGAATTATTCTCTGTGAAGTCAAATTTTCTATATTTATATGTGGAATTTTTTTACCAGTTGAAAAAAGAGTTTAAAAGGATGTTACTATATATCGAAGTGCAAAAATGGGTTAATAATTGCATAATTTTATTTCCACAAACAAACCCCTTGATTAATTTATAACCATGGCTGTAAACTATTGCATGTGACATTCAATCCTGTGCAAAGGGACAGCACAAGTGCTATACACCTTTTAAGTCCCACTTAAACCCTCAAAATAGGGCATAAGTGGTCCTTAAGCATTGCATAGTCTTGCACAGGAGTGGATTTTACCCTACCCAACAGAATTGGCCAAAATATCTGTCAAAGCAAAACACTCCAGTGCATCAAATTCCTTAGCTTGTGGAAAACAGAAAAATCTTCTGGTTATGGAGCATCACTCATACTCATTTTGCCTTGGAAATGCATCCTTAAAAATCCTGGATTCAGACCAATTATTTCGTGTTGTGAATGAGTCTAGATCATTTTAAAGTCCACAGGGGGACTCACCAATTAATATCCCTGGCTATATCTACACTTGTAATTTTAAGTCGACTTAGTGAGTCTACACTTAAAATTAAAGTTGACTTTGGGGGGAACTTACAAAGTCGACCTACAGCATCCACACTGGACTCCTAGGGTGACTTCTAGGGGCTAGGGGGACCTGGGGCAGGTCCATGGGGGCAGGGGAGGCATGCCAGGCTCCCTCTATACCCCCCCCCCGGCAGGGAGGGCATTGGTGTAGTCCTGGGGTAGCCCTAAGTCGACTTAGGGCTACCCCACAACTACACTGGCTTAATTCAACTTTAAAAAGTCAAATTTAGCCTTAAGTCAAATTAAAAGGAGGTTTAATAAAGTCGACTTAATTTTCATTAAGTCGACTTTATTTTCCTTAAGTTGACTTAAGCAAGCTGCTTAAGTCGACTTAAGAAAACTGTAGTGTAGATGCAGGGTAAATTAAGTCGACTTAAGCAAGCTTAAATCGACTTAATTTACAAGTGTAGACGCAGCCCCTGATATTCCATACACTCATATAACAGCTTTCAAATGTCTTGTAGAATTGGATGAAGAATATTTTGTGCTAAAAAAAAATCCCTCATTCTGTATTTGGGAGGAAAAGAGTGAAGTGCATATGTACTAAGTTCAGGCACTGCTTACTGAAATAGTTTTCTACAGTAATAAAATAGCAAATATCTATCTCATGATGTACCTTCTGGATAAAATTACTGGAGCTCTAAGCCATCTGAAGAGAACAATCAGGTCATGTGTAGGTGTGGAGCTGATGCATGCAAAGGGAAAAATAGCATCCAAAAATTCAACCAACAATATGGAGACCGTGTGACTCTCAGTCTGGAACAACACTATTGGTGGGGAGTCTATTTGCTATTATAATTCTGGAAGGCTATACGATAACAGAGCTGTAGGTGAAAGGCGTTCTGACTCTCTGATTTTACTAGGAAATAGAAGATGCCTGTTGCCAGGATCATCAGAGAATGTTATTCTTCATTAAAGCTGTGAGACCTTGGAAAAACCTGCATGTCTTATTCTTAAAAAACAAATAAATCCTGCAAAAGCCTAAAGGGAGGATAGAGTTACTTATTGTTACTTTAAAATACATTTGCTGCCATGTCAAAACAGCAGTAGGTATATTTTAAAGTGACAGGTCTAAAAAATATTGTTCTTGCTCCCACCTCTCCCTGAACTCTCCTCATTCCAACAGAAGAATTCTACTTTGGTCCCCAATTAGTGAGCTGAAGTATTTAAAATGCAAACAACGGCCTGCTTCTCTCTCTTTCATACTCATTAGCTCACTCAAGCCTTCCTTAGCAGAAGGATTTTCTAAAGAGTACATTTAGGAGTGTTAATAATAGTAATTAGGGGTCAAGAAACCATCCTGAAACTTGACCCAGATCTTCACCCAAAACTTGAAATGATCGCAAACCCTTTCTGGAGGTTTGAAAAAGTTCTGAACTTTCTGTTTCCCGTTTTAAAATATTGTTTCATCCCTGCACAGCAGGCCCTTACATGACCATTTGAATGGCAGCATAAAAAGCACTTCTGTTTAGGACACTTCTTGAAGCATTTGTTCTGCTTTTCACTTGAGCATATTGTGCATTTGTTTGATATTTCTCAGGCTATCACAGATGGTGGGCCTCAGTCTCCTCTCACACCAAATTTACAGAAGTGTAACTGCAGAGGATTGTCGTTTGTGCTGTGCTTCTCGGGGGGTGCAACACAAAATTAGGAGCCCAGGAAGGAAGATGGCAACAGGGACAATAAGCTGCCTTTAACACTTCCTATACACAGGGGTGTCCTGGGCTCCAGCATGGCCCCAGGATGAGTTTGAGCAGCCCACTGGCTTTAATTTACAGCAGTTTTGCAAGGCTGACTGCTCTGCAGTCCAGAATAGCTGGCACAGGGGAGCTTCGGCTCTCCCCTTCCTATCCTGATAGACGACTTCAGTTATCCTCAGGCACTCTCCCAGCATTTACCACAACACCATTATAACCTCTTTACAGCCTCTTTGCACCAGAGAAGTGACATAACGGGGCCATGGAGAGGTGGGGGCAGGCACCCAGCCTATTTACCTTAGTGCAGGGGTCTGCAACCTGTGGCTCCGAACCTGCATCTGGTTCTTTGACTACCACCTTGCGGCTCTGGGTCTCCTCCCTTCTCCCTGCTCCCCCCTCCCCCCCGTTACTTCAGGAGCCTGGCCCAACACCCAGCTCCCTCCTTTCTCCCCTCCCTTCCCGCAACCAGGAGGCTACACCCATTGTGGCTCTCAAAACACTTGGTTATTGAAGGATTTTTTTTAAATGGCTCTTCTCACCTTTAGGGTTGCTGACCCCTGCTTTAGTGGAACAAACAAGGAGTCCTGTGGCACTTTTAAAGACTAACAGATTTATTTATTTATTGCATGAGCTTTCGTGGGAGAAAATCCCACTTCGTCAGATGCTTTGAGTAGCGTGGAGTTACTCTTGATTCACACAAAGAGTATAAGATGACAACCAGTTCCCCTATCTTCTAATGATGGTTTTTCTTTCTTGTTTCTCTAATTGATCTAATCTCTTTTCTGTTGACTCCAGATATAGACAGTAACTGCAGAAACAGAGAAGTAAACCACTCAGGGCAGTGAGTGTTCTCCACTCTAGTTACCTAGAGTTTTCAGCATTCAGAGCAGAAGTTCATGTCTGAGAATCCTTAAGCTGAATTTACACCAAACTAACAAGATCAGAGTCTACACTCTGTTCTATACAACTTTATTAGTGTTTTATAGATAGGAGGCAAGCACTCACTCTGCCTAACTAGGTTGTCTAATAAATCTTATTTTATGGCTTCACCTTAAAGCTTCTGGCAGATTATTATAAATCCACAATTCTGGCAGAACACTTGGGAACAAAAGGACTCTATATCTTGTAAAGGACTTTCAAAGTCACTGGCAAACTTTCTCTTGTAGTTTGGAGAAAATAAGAACTTGTATTGAGCCTTCATGCGCAATTCAAACATGAGCCAAAACTTTTCTGAGATTCAAAACATCTTATCATCATTATATTTGGTTTGTTATCAGAAGCTGATCTGGTTAAAAATGTCTATCCTCCAGGAAATTCTGATATTCTGACATTTGTTTTTGTCCTGAGTTAAGGCAAAAAGTGAAAACATTAAAAAAAAAATTACAGAATGGAATGTTCAGAAAAATTTTGATTCAGAATGTCAAACATCTGTTTCATCATTTTCCATCAAAATGAAATGTTTCAACATCAAATTGTATGCACCTGAGCTGCCATGGAGTCTTATGGAAGTTGTAGCCTGGGTGCCTCATGCCCCCATTCTCCTCTTTGTGTTGAGCTCATTGGCCAGTTTCCTTTTATTCAGTGATGCACAGATGTTTTGCAAGTTCCCTGAGGCACTTCTGCAGTTCAACTAAAACAGAGATCAGAACATTTTGTATCTCTGTTGCTGCATGGCCATAGAGCTTTGATCATTTTAGTCTCTGCTGAGAGCATCAGTATCTTAAAAAGATTCCTTCTAAACTTCTGACTATAATAATACATTTATATACACTGTATATACAGTACTGTATAGCAATTCAGATAGAATGTGGTTGTTGGTAATCAAGAAAGACAAGTTTGGAATTTAAGCAGTGCAAAAGCCTCTTTATTGCCTATAGATTTTTTCTTTAATAAATGCTTTCTGTTTAAATGGACTGTGATTCCATATATTGTGACACCTACCCACATTTGGGACAAGTAAAGAAGAAGCAACCCAGAATTCAATTTCAGGTTTCATACTGGCACAGGATTTTGTAGGAGATAACCAAGTTGCATGGCCTGTATATGTTGTGCTACTTGTTCATACTTTTGTAAAGACAAGGTCTCTGCAATGTACAATGCACAATCTTATAGTAAATATACACATGAGGTTCTGTGGCCTACAGTGTGCACGAGGTCAGACTAGATGATCATGGTGGTCCCTTGTGATCTTAAAGTATATGAGGGAAAAGACAAATAATTCTATAAAGAATAACGCATGAAGCTTGGCTAATATAATTCAAGTGCAATATTCAGTAGAGTTAGCAAAAATTTTGCCACAGAAATATTTTTGAAGGAAAACAGCTTTTTGACTAAAAGTTAACTTTCATGACAAAAATTCCATTTTCATCAAAATTTTAACATTCGGTAGTTTCTTTTTATGCCCCTTTTACTTACTCCGCAAACTTGAAGAAAATTTAAAAAGTGGTTTTGTCAAAAATATTCAAAGAAAAAATAATTTCCCAAATAGTTCTAAAACTCAGGCAAAGCAGAATGTTAGTGTTTGGTTGAAAAAACACTGAGCAACTATTCTCTAATCAAACACTTTTTACATATTTGATACAGACATTGCCTGCTCAAGTGTTGAGGATTAGCGCTTTGATTCAATAAACACTTGGTACTTTACAAAACTGATATGACCTCTCTACTTTGGAGGGAAGTAAATTTTTTATATAGAACCGATGGGATGGAATCTTCTGAGTAACACCATTATAGAGTTGGCATTTGAAATCAAATAGAATTTACATATTGAAAGATATGAATTTTAAGGGTGAGCAGCCTGGAATCAAATGAGTTAAGTTTATGTTTTGCATTTAGTTCCAAACTTAAATGAATAAATTTCCTGCCTCATTATATTTCTTACGCTAAAACCAACAGCAATATTGACACTTAGTGAGGTCATATACCAGTAGAAGTCATGAAAATATTCTTTCTAAGCAGAAAGTTTCAGCAAGAACTACTCATGGTAGAGATGGGAAATTTTCCTGAGATCTCGATGAGCTGATTGAATCTCCTACAGTTGGGAGCAGCATAAAGGGCAGTGGAGAATGGAGATCTAATATTCCGCACCAGTGCTAGACACTGCCAGTTTCTTTAAACATGTTTACATAGAGGCCCTGATTATGCTCTAAGTCACATGACTTTTACCCAGTGTAACTCCATTGACTCCAGTATTAATCAGTTTTCATGGCTGAATTGCTAGTGTCACAATATTTGTTGTGTCTCTAAAAGCCCCAGCTCCTGGAGATCAAGTGATTATATGAGTATCTCAGCTTTCACTATAAAAACAACCACCAAAAAAGTACATTTCGGGACCTTTTAGTCTTGTGAACCCTAAAGGCTCAAAAACCAGGATGCAAATCAGAAGATAAACAATCTCATGACTGACAATTTCCAGAGGGGTAGCCGTGTTAGTCTGCGTACAGCAAAAACAATGAGTGTACTGTGACATCTTAAAGACTAACAAATTTCTTTGAGCGTACGTTTTCAGGGGCTCCAACCCATTTTGTCAGATGCATTAATTAATCTCATGACTGTTTGTTATAAGCTGTTTGGTGTGGCAACTGTCCCTTTGGCCTGTTTTACAGCCTCTAGCACAATGGGATCCTTATCCATGAATGGGGCTCCTAAGCATTATGGTAACACAAATAAAAATAATGTTCAGAGGCCTGACTCATGATTTCTGAACACTTCTGTGTGACTTGTATAGAGTTTGAAAAGCAACAGAATCAGGAAAAGTGATAGATAAGGTGTTAAAAATCCTGCTATTCATTTGATCTCTCTAAAGGTCTGATTTGCTTTGAGCAGAGCAGAGCTTTTACCCCAGTGACTGACTGTGAACCATCTGGATGCCAGGGAAATGAATTATAATCATATAACTCATGGCCCTACATTTTCACTTCTTCTAAGGAGGACGTTCATCATCTCCCACTCTCCCTTCCAATGACCCACAGTGCCTGGCCCAAACTTAATTAACTTCTCTCAGGATGTGTGTTTCTCTTTGTAGGCCTGGATGCTGGGGTGATAGGGGAAAGGAAGTGCTAACCACACAAACATGAGGCCAGGGCAATTTTGAACATTTTGAATACGTTAGGGCTAGCAGTATCCTCATTAAACTCTGATTAGCAAGTGGATTTGATCCAGGCTAATGTAATGCTGAATGAGATTGATTTTTTTTTTTTTAACTGCCAGTTTATCAGAGGTAGGCAATTAAGAGCTCACACACCTCCAGGTCTGGTAGTGTTTTTGAAGCAGGGATCTCATACCAGTCCAGCAAGACCTATTGTCCTTAGAACAATATTCCCCACTAATCTCACTTCTGGCAATTTACTTTTTCTTTCCAAGCAGATTGAGAAACAAAAAAGCTTGAAAGAGCATGGGGGAGGGATACCCTATAAGTATTTAATCCCATCCCCTAAGTGGGAGTTTTCTCATTCCATTCAGTTTTTCTTTTAACGAGCACTGGATAAATAAACTTTTACTGCATCACTACTTTGATTCAGGAGATCCAATTATGCATCCAGTGGGGCACAGGGGCATTCTGTTTTTCAAAGCAAACACAATGCTGGAACACAAGTGCCTTGTAATTATTGCTTCACTACAAACATACAAACCCAAAGGTGAGCTTTGCTTTAGTTGATTGTTTAAATGTAATTATTACCTTTCTTTCACTTTCAGTGTGTAATAAGGCTTCCTAAATGCAATGCTTGGTGTTATTCTTCATAAGCCCTAGGATCCAAAAGGTTGAACAGGAAACCAATCCTACGGCCTCTGGTTCATTGAATGAGTTCCCTCACACAGTCATGGCTGGCCAAAGATTTTAGCTTCAGAGCCAAAAAGTATGACAGGCACCTGCTGAGGGCCACCTCCTTATCACATCAGAGAAAGAGAGAGATGAAGATGCAAAGAAGAAACAGAAGACAGGCAGAGACAGAAAATAAAAAGCAGGATAATGAGATGCACCCGAGGAATGACAAAGGGGCTCAGCAAAAATTTCCCCCTCCACCAGACCTCTGTGAATTGCTAGTGTTATTTGTATTTATTTCTGATTAGGACACAAAAGCATAAAGACCTGCTCAGCCCCAGGTTGCTTGCTGACTAAATCTACAATGTAACATATTGTTTTAAAAACAAAAAAAACTGAAAAATTCCTACTATGTTTTAGGGACCGTGGACAGATTCAGTGTTGCCTCTGCTCATTTGTGTTGGCTCTGACAGCACACAGAGCCCATAGGGCAGCCCAAAGGCCAGCTCTGGAGTTATCATCTGAAGGTGGTGGGGCCAGAGAGAAGGTCTGACTGTAGCTGTGATTCCCTACTGTTACAGGCCCCTTATAGATCATGCTAGCAGGGAGACATAAAAGAGAAGCCATGAAGGACATCTGACCCAGCAGCAGGTGCTGAACTTTACCATGCTATCCCTTTAATTAAGGGAGACATGAAGCTCAATACAGGGGTGCATTGCTCTCAAGAGATTGTGGTGCTCTGTGGTTTCCTCCCCCCAGGAACTCCCTTTTCTTTCCATCATTCAGTCATTCTTTTTTACTCATTTCTTTCCCGCTTGTCCCTTTTCTTCTGTTCTTTCTCCTTCAAGCTGTTATTTGCTGCTATGTTCTTCACCTTTTCAGATGTTAATTCTCACAACAGTCCTTAGAGATAGCCCAGTACATTTTAATATCCCCATTTCACAGACAGAGAAATGGTGGCAGAGAGGTTAAATGTGTTCCCACGCAATAAGTCAACAGTAGAACCAGGATTACCACTCAGAACCTTCCAACCCTAGTCTCATAACTCTGTGGGTCTCTCTATATACATATCTTACAAACAAATACTATATAAGCAGACTGTTTTACATATTAGACCTATAGGAGTTGCATTGCTACATAGGAAGTAATATGAATATGACCACTTGCTTTGATTACTGTTCCTGCACATAGGTATGACATACTGCCTATATACTTTAAATATGTTTATTCTACAAGTCTTTCTCTTGTCTTGTTTCTCTGTGTGTGTGCATCCCTGTTTTCTTTCTCTAAACACTTGAGCAAACTCCTACACATATATACCATAAACATGAGTTATACCTAAGTGGAACTGAAGACAGGAATTCTCCCCCACAATCCTCTTGGTGTTGGACATCTGTGCAGCCACTATTTCAGTTCTAGCTATCCTGGGTACTTCTCTGACCCCCATTACCATAGTATCTGTGCATCTCATGATACCCCACAAGATAGTGAAATACTGTCACCCCATTTTAAAGATTAGGAACTGAGGGACGGAAAATTGACTGAGGTTAAAGGAAGGCTATGGCAAAGCAATGAATTAAACCAAAGGGCTCTGAATCCTAGGTGCGTGCCCTGCCCATGGGACCATCCTTCCTCTCAGTTCATAGGATGTAACAGTATGTTGGTCTCCCAGTCCCAGCGTTAGGCCTTCAGATCCCCTGGCCACCCTCCCCGCCACCCAAAACTCCCATTCCACTCAGCACTGGTGAGAGACAAATCAGAGGAAGGCAAGATAGTATGCAGGAGGTACACAGTCTCTAGCTTGCCCCTATGTGGTGAGACTGTAGTGAACCTGCTACCTTAGGGCCTTCTCTGCCCATGGAGAAGGGAAGTGGTGTAAGCACTAAGCACAAAGGAGGAGTCAGACAACTGAAAAGGCACTCTTTCCTTCATCATTATCACCTCTTTTCCATGAACTCTGACTGCCTTCCTTTGTTAGCTATATAATGAAGGCGCATGAAGAAACCAATTGTGGTTCCTCCAGAAGGTTTTAATGTTCCCAGCACAGTACAGTAGAAACAACAGCAGGTGGGAAGGGAGCACAGATTTGGGGAGGCCTGTGTGCTGCCTCTGGCAGCTGGGTCCTGGCACTCTCCTGTGCACAGTGTGGCAGACTTTCTGATCTGCTCTGTGGCTGGCTGCATCTCTCTAGTGCTCCTCTAGTATGGGGAGATGTCCCCAGCAGCTTAGCTGACTCCTACCCCACTGTACCAACATCCCAAAGTCCCCGCAACATGCCCTCACTGCTTGGATGCAAAACTATAGCTCTTGCACCTGCCCCTCCCCTCATTTACACAGGTGTAAGTCAGGAGTTACATTGTTGTAAAATTGATGTGCAAGGAGAACTACGCCTTAGGGAGAGTTTTCTCTTGTGCACTCTTTTCTCCTCATCTGCAGAGGTGACACTGAGCAAGGCAGCAGCTTCTCCTCCTCTAAAGTTCATTTTCCTCGTTTTTAACCACATCTGATAAATTCTTTCTTAAGCTCCACGTCTCAGAAGAAAGCTTGCATATAGTATAGAACTATCACTAAGCAACCATCCCCAGCCTTCTTTGCTGATTCTTAAATTGTCTCCTTGATGAGTTAGAATCTTTATATCTGTAAGACTCAAAGTGCTCTAGCGAATTCTCAAATGATCAAGAAATTTCCAGTGAAGTTTTCCAGAGAATTCATGAATCTTGGCAAATTCAGAGTGCAGTGGAAGCTTTAATGTAAGACTTCCTTAAGCTATAGAGCAACAGTCCCAAATTGCCATACAGTAGTAATGTGCACCCATCGCAGAGGGATCTACTGCATTTTTAAGGCTATCGTTGATATAAAACTACACAGCCTTCTTATGAGTTTTCCTTTGGAATACCACTCAGACTGTAATCTGGAAAGCCTTTTCCTCTCAAGAACATTCTGAGAGAAAGGGGCAGAATTGTATATATTTGGCATACATCACTTTCCAAACTGGTATTAAAGACCACCCACCTGATCCTAGTGTGCAACCCATTGACCATCCAAGTTTCCTTTATGAATCAGAAGTAAAATTCACTGCCGTTTTGCCATGCAAAAAACAGCTCCTGCCTTGCATTGCATGAGGTGTTTATTTAAGAAAAAGATCTTCAAACTTTTGTTGAATTCAGATCTTAGTCAAGCGTAATGTGGGAATCTAAGAACTAACATACAAGAGCTGTTTCTCTTGTCTTCCCCTCTGAAAAAAATTAGACATAGGACTGACAACGAAGGACTGACATTAGACAAACATTAGACATAGGACTGACAACGAAGAGAGCGTATCTGATGGCTAGATAAGAGTAATGCCTACACTCATTGCCTCAGGCTCTCCTGGTAATTTGTTATGTCACTTTAACCTCATTGCTTTGGTTTACTTGCTCTATAAAATAAATGCATATAAAAAAGGAAACTAACAGCAAAATTATTTTATTGTTTCTGCTCATTTAGGGAAAGCAGAGTTTCAAAGCTGGGCCCATTGTGCAGAGGTAAGAAGATCTCACCATTAGCATGGGTTCTTTTTAAACCTTCTCCATTCCTTTTTGTAACATGTACCATCCTCACTTGCACACCGATTTTCCTGGCCAAGTTGGATTCATCCAGCAACCCACCACACACACACACTGGTTTTGAATTACTTTAATGAGCAAAGAAACAAAACAGCATTTGAAGAATGTTTCACCTGGCAACAGACAAGTTAAATGGAAATGAGTTAATAGCATTCCAAAGTTACTTCCCTCTTCAAAAGCCACTATACAGATCCTTTAGGGCTTGTCCAAGTGAAGGCCGGATCACCACTCAAATAGGAAGTACATCTGGTTCTCCAGCTCCAGTCCTGCAGTTATGCAAGAAAATTTTACATGAAACTCTGGCTTCATTAACAGTGCTGCTAGGATGCGTAAATTGTATGTGGTGGTATGGTATGTACAGTAGACATTTTATCTGCAGGTCTCAAGGGATCTGATTAAAAATGGAGGAAGTCCAGAGTGAACTGAATCTCTAATCAGCCAGCTATCAGAAGGGATATGTTTTGCCTTCTGGGCATGTCTTAACACATGATTTGCACAGATAAGGTCAGATTATCCATGTATTTTGGTAGGGAAAATAGATTATTGGAGTAAAAATAGGCTCATTTTTAGTGGAAATATTGAAATTTTACTAGTGTAGAAAATACTATTGTTAGGGCTGCCTGTCTTGTTTATTGATTTATGGATGGAATTTATAATGCACTCAACAGCACAGAATCCTTTGTATTCCTTTGCAAAGAAAGCAACATAAGGGTCCTTTAGAAAAAAACCCGAAGTTTATCTTTGTGGAAGTCTCTTGTTATTTGAAACTGGTCTTAAGTTTGGAACTTAACTTAACTGTCAAAAACAACAACTGTCCTGTGGCACAGTAAAGACTAACAAATTTCTTCAGGCATAAGCTTTCTGATGAACTGCAACTGAATCTGACTAAATGGGTTGCAGCCCATGAAAGCTAATGCCTGAAGAAATTGGTTAGTGTGGTGTCCTGGGTTTCCTTAGGTCATTGGGGTTGCCATAGTGATATATGGGTAGGTTGTTTTAGTGTTAGGAAAACCTGTTTGTCTGGTTTTGTTTTGTTGCTCAAATAAAGGTTCAGCATGGAGCTGAGAGTTTGCTGCCTCCTTATTATCAGATTATAATCCATCTACCCACAAATCTAACATAACTGGCAATGGAGGATGGACACTAAACAACCAGAAATCCGGGTACTGTAAGAAAAATCCTGTTTCTTTACTGTTTATTGTTGTACCAGCTGAAAATCTGACTGTGTGCCTGAGGAGAGGGGTGAGTGAAGTGAAAGCTGAATGAAGTGAAATCTGACCTATGTGCCAGAAAAAAGGCAATAGACAGGGATAATGATCACAAGAGGGCACTAGGGCACCATGGCTTCACTGGTGTAAGGGACTACTGTGTCGACAAAGTGGCAAGAGAGGATACATCCAATGCGCCTGCAAACAGAAGGAAGAATGAGCCAAACAGAAGAGGCAGACCTCAGAAAAATGATCTGTTGGTTCGGCGTTAAGAGTGAAATTCTGCATGTAGTAGAGCAAACACAAGATAAGCAAACTGATACCCGGTCTGCAGATGAAATATCACTCCTCATTTTGTCTGTGACAGCTGGCGCACACAAATTCTGAGTGACGCCGCTGTTGGAAGATAATGGGACTGGACACTAGCACAGCAGTTTCATTCGTTTCGAACACCATGTATGAGAAGGACTTAAGGCATCTACCACTTAAACCAACAATGGTTGTTTGGAAGACATACACAGGAGAGGCTATTCGCCTCTTGGGTACTATTGATGTGAAAGTAGAGCTCAATGGATAGACTGCAAGGCTGTCACTGTTTGTGGTGAGAGGTAATTACCCAGTCTTAATGGGAAGGTCATGGATTAAAAAGATCCAACTCAATTGGACAGAAGTGCATCAAATGACTAAAGAGAAAATGGATCTGGCAGCGGTACTAGTGAAACACGCTGCTGTTTTCAGGGAAGACTTAGGCAGCATGAAGGGAATCACAGTGAAGTTAAATATTAGGCCTGATTGCCAACCAAAATGTTTGAAGGCCAGAATGGTGCTATTTGCATCAGACCAAAGACTGAAGAAAACTTGGAGTGGCTAGTCAAGGAAGGAGTCTTAGTGCCAGTTACTCACAGACAGTGGGTGACACTTATCATCCCAATAGTGAAGAAGGACAATTCCGTTCAGATTTGTGGAGATTTCAAGGTCACTGTTAACCCACTGTTAGGTGTGGAGCAATATCCTTTTCTCCCCATCGAGAACATCTTTGCAGGTTTGACTGGGGGACAAAAATGAGGAGCACCTTATGAACTTGCAAGCTACCATTCAAAGACTGGAAGAGTATGGCTTATGTATCCGCTGGGACAAATGTGAATTTTTCCAGCCCTCAGTAGAATATTTGGGACATGTAATTGATGCTGCTGGCCTCTGTAAGTCTCCAACCAAGATAAAGGCTATCGTGGGCCCAAAATGTAAGCCAACATTGCTCTTTTTTGGGATTATTGAACTATTATGGCAAGTTTATTCCACAGCTAGCAATGCTCCTGAAACCACTACATGAGCTCCGTGGGGCAAACAAGGGCTGGAATTGGATGGAAGCCTGTGATGTTGCATTCAACAAAGCTAAACTCGCACTGATAAATTCGAGGGTTCTGACACATTTTGTTCCATCCTTACCTCTACAGCTGGCCTGTGATGCCTCCCCTTATGGAGTTGGGGCAGTATTGCCCCACGTTATGCCTTCAAGTGAAGAAAGGCCTATTGCTTTTGCTTCACATACCCTGGCCAAGGCAGAAACTAACTATGCTCAAATTGAACACGAAGCGTTGGGCATTGTTTTTGGCGTTCAGAAATTTCACCAGTACCTGTTGGGAAAGAAGTTGACACTTCTGACTGACCATGGACCCCTGCCCTCAATTTTGGGGCCACACAGGCATTCCATATTTGGCTGCTAGTCGTATGCAACGATGGATATTGATGCTTTTCGGATACATGTACAAGATCAAATATAGGCAATCCTCTTTGTATTGCAACTGCAGATAGTGTTTCAAGGTTACCCTTACTAGTAAACCACAAAGATTTGGGCCAGGAGAGAATCTTTTATTTTGAACAGGTGGAAAACACACCTGCCACTGCTACTCAAGTGAAGAGAGCAACATGTGTTGACCCAGTACTATCACAAGTTATGGATCTTGTAATGCATGGAACATTCTTACCTGATTCCCAGGTCTCATGTGACCTCCTCTCCTACATGTCTAGGAGGATGGAGTTATCAATTTAGACTGGGTGTTGTTGTGGAATATGCATGTCATTATCCCACCTTCATTAAGACCACATTTCTTAGAACAGCTCCATTCAAGTCATCATGGCATAGTGCACATGAAAGAAATTGCACGAAGCTATTTCTGGTGGCCAGGCTTGGACAGGGCCATCGAAGAGACAGCTAGAGCTTGTATCTCATGTCAGAGCATCAGGAACACACTCAGTTGGCATTCTTTCACCCATGGGATTGGCCCGAAAGGCCATGGCAACATATTCATGTTGATTTTGCTGGTCCATTCAAAAGATGTATGTTTTTAATTGTTGTTGATGCCCATTCTAAATAGCTGGAAGTCTCTGTAATGTAGTCCACTGCTATGGAAAACACTATCCAGAACCTACGTGGCTTCTTTAGTCGTTATGGTCTCCCAGAACAGCTGGTGAACGTCACTGGACCGCAGTTCGTTTCCCAGGATTTTGAAGGTTTTATGAAGGCGAATGGAATACGTCACATCAGGTCAGCACCATATAATCCTTCCACCAATAGACTTGCTGAAAGGTTTGTGCAGACTATGAAACAAGCTCTCAAATCTGTGAGGGGACATTCACCTCTTCAGAAGCATCTCAACAACTTCTTGTTATCCTACAGAAACACTCCTCAGGCTACGACTAAAAGCGTCTCCAGCTTTCCTTATGATGGGACGACAGTTGCATTCTTGCTTTGATTTGTTGAAACCACAAGAAACATGACAAGTGGTTCATCGCCAACAGTAGGACCAGGTCATCAGATGTGCACCGAGAACAAAGAACTGCACCTTCAGTCTTGGGCAGCGCATCGTAGCTCGAAATTATGCTTTGGGAGCCAAATGGATTCCAGCTACAGTCATTGCCCAGACAGGACCTGTTTCCTATTCTGTTCAGATGGTGGATGGCCTTGCTTGGTGGTGGCATGTTGATCAGTTGCTACCCGGTCATATTCAGCCTGAGGATACATCTCTAACTGACTTAACTGACTTCAGCCTTACAGGTGATATGCCATGTCAACAGAGAAGTGGTGCATTGTGGGTAGCTGTCTGACATTGCACTGGAGCCTGGAGGCCAATTAGGTCAACTTAAGGGCATTCCCCATCTACACTGGTTTAAGTAGACTTAATAAGATCAACTTAAGCGTTAAGTCGACCTTCAGAGGTGGTGTTATTAAGTCAACTTATGGAAGCACTTAAGTCGACTTAGAAGCGCCCAATGTGAACGCAGTGGTCTGTAGGTCGACTTAACCGTCTGTAAGTCGACCTAAGGCTCCAGTGTGGACCTCCCTAAGGTACCACAGGACTTTTTTTGTTAACACGGCTACCTCTCTGGAACTTATTACCATGTAAGGCACTGAATTTATCCGTATATATTTTTTAAAAAAACATGGTTACCCTTCTGGATCTTATCTGACATTATATGGTCATCTGCCCTAAATGTACTAGTGATGGGAAAAACTAGATCATGAACTCATTGATTTTAAGGCCAGAAGGTACCATTGCGATCATCTGGTCTGACCTCCATAACACAGATCACAGAATCTCATCTAGATCAGATTCAGCCATTGTAAACTTAATATAATATAATATAATATAATATAATATAATATAATATAATATAATTAATAAATTAATTTCTGCCAATTAACCAGTTTGGCAAATAAGTGTAGTTCAGGATATAACAGGGAGAAATTTGAAATTTATACATACTGACCTTATTCAGCCTGCCCGCAGCAACCTCCCAAGGTAAAAAACACTGAATGGCACCCAAGTGGAAATGGACATGGACAGTATGTTGAAATTTGAATAATTTTTAGACCAGGGTTGGGTTCCAAATTGAATCCGGACAAGGTTTCAAGTTTGCTTTAAAACATACCATAAACTTATAGGCTATTTTCACAAGATTTTGACTGAAAATGGTAGAATTTTTTTTTTAAATCAGCTGATTTTGTATGATGTCTTCCATCTTGACTCACAGAAATCTTGCAAGATTAGTTGTTCTCACAAAAGTTTAAAGAAATTGATTAGTAAATCCTGCAAGAACGAGAAACTGATAATTTTCAAATAAGAACCAGAACAGACCATTTTTTATCTGGGTCTAAACCTTTAGGGACAATTCTGATGCACCCATTTGACTTTGAACCATCAGCCATCACGCCTAAAGTCCTAAGGCATCCAGAATCTGGTTTTGACTCACATCTATGTACACCATGATGAACATGTACAATTAGATCTACAGCCTGATTTTCAGAAATTCTGGACAGACAGAATTCACTGACATAACTCAGCAAACTTCATGGGCATTTAGTATCTTTGAAAATCAAGTCCTAAATGTCTACCATTTCCAGCAACCTTTTCAAGGGTCATTATCCAGTTAAAATGCACATATATTTTAAAATACCTCCAAAATATATTTCCCTTTCTGTGTTACAAAAACACCATAGATTATTGAAATGAACAGGCTATTAAGAATCTAAATTACTTCTCACTATTTTGCTTAGTATTTGCAATTCTCTTAACTTGGATTATGCATTTTTCTAGTTAATATTGCTGTCAGATTTTCCTGCACTAACAAGATGCAGGGTGGCAAATGCTACAAGGGAAAGTTTTATTTAAAAACTAAATAAATGAATAATCTATTTCCATTGGAATGGAAAAAAAGAAAATCTTGGAAACAGTTCTGTTGGTCTTTTGCTTTGTAAAAGCCTTTTCATTTTGGTCATATTTCAAGTTTAAGCCTAATTTGCTCTTTTCCTTTAATAGAAGCCCCATGAATGAGAAACCCTGTCAGGATGCACTCAAGGAACAGCTTTACTCTACTTATCCAGTTCCTAACAGCCCCCTTTTTGACTTTCCTTTGGACACCCCGGACACACCATGTCTCTAAAGTAATGTCAGAGTAGAGGGGAAGGCAATCAGTGGGAGCAGGCTGTTGAAGCTGACATTCCAAAGGGCAGCATGAGGAAAACCAGAACAAATGAATAGAAATGGGGTTCCTTTCTACCAGTGAGCATAGAATGCCTGCTATTCTGTCTGATAATCGTAAATTAGCTTTTCAACAGAGGCAGCTGAAAAAGCGATAATCAAAAGCAAAACACAAGAAAAAGTTTCACCAAAGCATTTTTAAAATTAGCTGAGTTTATAAAGAGAATTCTTTGGGTGCTATTCATAAAAAACGGAATGCTCCATTATTGCAGCGTTTCATAAAGTGCACACATATATAATGAATGATGATGACTACAGTTTCCCAGTCAACAAAGTCCTTCTATCACAAGGGCAGTAGCTATACTGCTAGTACACCTGAAGGGAGGGCACAGACTTAGCCATCTATTCATTGTTGGAGCATGGTGATTGCACCAAAGTAGTCATGTGACACAGTAACATAGTTCCCTCTGAAACAAAATGCAGTATACATGGTACATTGTAACAAATCATTGCTATTAAAATCTGTAATGTTTGATATAGCCATCAATACAAGCAAAATCCATTTGTCCTGATTTGCATAACTGTGATTCAAATTAACCTTCTAAATGTAGGCGCAGCAAGGGCCTTACAGGATTCCAATCCACAGCTGTCAATCTGGCACTAAATTCACACACAATCTTCAGGGCCAAATCACGGCTGCACTAGCATACACCCTTAACATGCAGGGAGTATTCAGTGTGAAAGACTTTCCTTTAGTATTCCCATCAGAGAGGCATCATTTGGATGCTTCTTCTCTAAGACTAACAGGGAGGAGAAGCAGGCCTGTACCACCACAGCCAGAGGAGTGTATCTGGGTTGGGCAGGGGCATATGTACACTGACCAGTAGAGTGTATTTGTCACCTGTAGCATGGGGGTCAAGGGGACTACTAGTAAGAGCTCTTTCCAGCACCCAAGAGACGTTATACCTACTGACCTCTACAGACGTAATTAGCCAGAGGCCTTGATTGTTGGGTGTGGTGCCTTCCCCCCTGTTCCCTATAGGCTCCCCTTCTAGGAACCTTAGGCCATGTACACACTACAGGAATAATCGCGCAACAAGCCCGTTGCGCTTTAAAAGTCATGTGGGTTTTGTAGCGCAGGATCGTGTACACACTCTGCCATTTGTGAAGGAACAGAGG